>APFE031153622.1:395797-415806 GCA_000404065.3 Pinus taeda | reverse complement strand
GAAGAAAGATGCATTTTCATGGACTCCAGAAGCAACAAAGGCCTTCGAACATCTTAAAGAGGCAATGCACCAAGCACCGGTCTTAGCTACACCGGATTTCACAAAAACTTTATTGTGGAATGTGATGTTTTAGGAAATGGAATTGGTGTTTTTTTAATGCAAGATGAAAGACTCATTGCTTTTGAAAGTCGTCCAATCAAGGGAAAGTTTTTACACAACTATTTATGAGAAGGAAATGTTGGCAATACTACATGCACTTAAGAAATGGCGACCCTACCTAATGGGAAGACACTTCAAGGTAAAAACAGATCATGATAGCCTTAAATACTTTTTAGAACAAAGATTATCCTTTGAAGAGCAACAAAAGTGGGTCACAAAGATGTTGGGTTATGACTTTGAAATCATCTACAAAAAAGGGAAGCAAAATGTGGGGGCAGATGCACTCTCAAGAAAGGATGAGGATGTGGAAGCATTGTTGTGCGCCATTTCTATTATCCAACCAGATTGGATAAACGAAGCAAGGGAGGAATGGAAGAATGATGAAGAAGTGTGGGCACTTATTCGAAAAATACAACAAGATTCCAGTACGTCTAATACATTTAGCTGGAAAAATGATTCGTTATGGTACAAAGATCGCATATACCTCTGTAAGAATTCCCAGCTAAAACAAAGATTCTTATGGAATTGCACACTTCTCCCTTAGGAGGGCACTCAGGATTTTTAAAAACTTACCACAGGGTTAAAGAAGGAATTCTTTTGGGATGGTCTTAAATCAGATATTCAAAAGTTTGTGGCGGAATGTTTGGTTTGCCAACAAAATAAAGTTGAAACAATTAAGACACCGGGTCTATTACAACCTTTTTATCCATTCCAAGCCAACGTTGGGAGGAGGTTTCAATGGATTTTATCACAGGTTTACCCCAAGTCTGAGGGAAAGAGTGTCATCATGGTGGTAGTTGACAGACTTACCAAGTATGCACACTTTTGTGCATTATCACATCCATTTAAAGCTAGTACAGTTTCTACTGCATTTATGGAAACAATTCAAAAGCTACATGGAAACCCAAAGATTATTGTAAGTGACAGAGATCCCATTTTCACTGGAAATTTTTGGACATAATTATTTTTTGTCTTGGTACTCAGTTAGCTCATAGCTCATCTTATCATCCTCAATCTGATGGGCAAACTAAGATAGTGAACACATGTTTGGAAGGATATGTTCGTTGCTTTGTATCTGATAAACGGACACAATGGGTCAAATGGTTGCCTCTGGCTGAATGGTGGTATAACACTTCCTTCCATACAACAACAAAAATGACCCCATTTATGGCACTTTATGGGTGTGAACCACCATCCATCACATCATATTTAAGAGAAAATTCTAAGGAAGCAGTGGAACATCACATCGAACATCAACAACAAGTCCTCCAACTCTTAAAGGATAACCTCGTGTTGGCACAGAATAGAATGAAACAAAAGGCAGATCAACATTGCAGCAAAAGAAGTTTTGTTGTAGGTGATTGGGTATTTCTACAGCTACAACCATATAAGCAAATGTCCCTCAAGCAAGCTAAGAAGGATAATAAATTATCACCAAAGTATTATGGTCCATACAAGGTGTTGCAAAAGATTAGTACTATGGCATACAAATTGGAGCTTCCTGCAGCTTCTCGATTGCACCCAGTTTTCCATGTTTCATGTTTAAAGAAGGTTATATGCGACAAGCTCCCAGTTCAAACAATATTGCCAGAACTTGACGAGGAAGGAAAAATTATATTGGAACCGGAAGCGCAGCCACAGAAACAGGATCTCGACAGCTACGAAATCGATCAATTTCGAAGTATCTTATCAAGCGGAAGAACTTATCTGCGAAAGATTCCACATGGGAGGATGAGAATTTTATACAGAAGTATCCAGAACTACTCAAGCATTGAGGAAAACACTTCTTTTGAATGAGAGGGGCATGTTGGGTCCCTATAATACTAGTGATTACCCCATTACTATGGTATTTGTACCCCTTATTAATATTGTTGTGCCCCTATTGCCCCCATATTGTTATTACTGTGCCTCCTAGAATCCCTCTATTGTTTTCGTGGCTTTATATTATTATTATATGGTCGGTTGGGTTATATTGTGACTCCTTAGACTCCTATATATAGAAAGGAGGTTTTGTCATTTTTATCATCCAAGAATTGTTCATTTATGTAATGTAAAGGAGGTTTCCCCCTCGAAGAGGCTGAATTCTAAGGCGTTGATCTATCTTTTCTTGAGCTGGTTTCATAACAGAAACTCTGCATTCCACAAACTAAGAGAGTAAAGGTAATTAGGGAAGCACACACTTCTCTGATATCAGGTCACCTTGGGGTAAGTAAAACAATTGCACAACTACAAAGGTTCTGCTATTGGCTGAAAATGAATGAGACAGTTTCTAGATATGTGAAGGGATGTGCTATGTGTGCTAAAAGCAAGCCCAGTAACAAAAAAATAGGCTTATACACTCTATTACCAGTTCCTTCTCACCCGTGGGAAAGCATTTCCATGGATTTTCTCGGAGGACTACCTAAATCTAGGAAAGGTAATGATTATATGCATGTTGTTGTGGATAGGTTCAGCAAAATGTGTATTTTGATACCCTGTAGTAAACAGATTACAGCTGAACAAACTGCAAAATTATTCTTTGAACATGTATGGGTTCATTTTGGATTACCCACTTCCATTGTATCTGATCGAGACACTCGATTTGTGAGGAAGTTTTGGTCAAGTCTGTGGGAACTAATGGACACCAAGTTAAAGAAAAGCACAACTTTTCATCTACAAACAGATGGTCAGACATAAGTATTTAAGAGGACGGTGATCTAGTTACTGAGAGGATATTGCAACAAACACCCTAAGCTTTGGGATGAACACTTGTGTTATCTGCAACATGCTTACAATAGAGCCACACACTCTTCTACACAGAGATCTCCTTTTGAGACCTGTTTTGGTTTCACACCAAGGTCTCCTTTGGATTTTATCTTTGGTAAAGATACCATGGTTGATAGACACAGTGATGTGGACAAGGCAACTAGGTTCATTGAACACATCCAGGAGATCCACCAGGCAGTACAGGAACAACTGGAAAAGAGCCAGGACAAGTACAAGGCTAGGCATGATAAGCATCGGATGGAGCATAGTTTTCAAGTTGGAGACCAAGTCTGGCTGTATATCAGCAAGGACAGAATGCAAGGTGAAGGTAAAAAGTTAAAACCTATCAGGTATGGACCCTTCAGGATACTTGAGAAGGTTTGTGAAAATGCTTTTCGCCTTGATCTGCCAGCTTACATGCACATCTACTCAGTCGTGAATGCAGATTGCTTGAGGTTGTTTGAACATTCAATGATTAAGGACCCTGAAGAGCAAAGTCAATTACCTTCTATTGACGACTTGCTACCTGAATATCTTAATGAGTTGCAAGAAGCTACAGTGTTGTACAGGAAGGTGAGGACGATGTGCAGTGGACAAGTGGAATACCTCAGAATTGGGTTTAAGGGTTTGAAGCCGAGCAGTGCAAAGTGGATTGAGATTGGACAAGTGAGCCAGCAGTTCCCTCACTTAGTCAATGCTTGAAGAAAACCAACTTTTGGTGGTCCAAAATATTTTTCTGTAGGGAGGTCGTGATCCGAATCGGATCCACAAAAGACTGTCAAGAACCTTGACTATATCGAATTAAACAAATCCTTGAAAAATTCTGAAACAATGATAAAAAAACGCCTTGAACCAGTGGCAATGGTCGCCAACATGGAACGACGAGGACCTCGGTCAAAGTGCGCTGACTGAGGCCCATGGAGGCTGTGCAAGAGGTCAAAATAGCCCCTGGGAGCCCTGGATCGGGAAAAGGAGGCAATTTTCGCTGGCAAAATAAGGCTAAAATGGAAAATCTAAGCACTCTGTCACGTTGGGAGCCAGAGAACTGCAGGCGGAGAAACAAAAAGTGCTAAAGGACGAAGGTGGAACCCGCGCTCTAGAAAATTGGAGGTTTTCATTGTGGCGCCCTTGAACGGTAAGAGGTTTTGGAGGAGAGCAGAGCGATCCCACTCAGTAATTGACGCGTGGCAGCGGAGGTGAGAGAAAAACAGTCTTGATCATGTGCTATCGGTCGAGCAAGTCAACCGCGCTCGATGTGCATATGACGTTGGATCTAGACGAGCCCTGATCGGACGACTGAGATTGCGCCCGATAGAAAGAAGTGGAATCGATAGGGAATTAAGCTGCGATTTAAAGGGATTTGGAATCCGTTAACCGCCACAGTGGAGAAAGAACGTATCCTCGACATCACTAAAGAAATCAACCGACGAAGCATCCTGGCACCAGTTAGATGAAGACACGTGGCACTTCCCGAGTGTTCATGTTGACGCCGAACAGGGAACTCCAAGTGCAGCTGCAGAAGGTGAATTGACGCAGGCGAGAGAGGAACCGAACAGGCACAGGGATCGAATGGCTAAATCCATGAAGAAAGACAGTCGAAAAGGAGGAGGATTTGAGAGGAGTTCAAGCGACTAAGAGAGACAGTGAATAGTGAACCCAAAGAGGAGGACTGAACACAGAGAACAGTAAAGCCAAGTAGAGGAGATAGAGGGCCGAGCTGACCACAGGCAGCATCGAGCACCAGAGAGCTTGAAGATTCAAGCATTCCCATAGAGGAATCTTTCCGAACTGAGCATCACATTCGGCTCTTTCCACTGTAGACCAAAGGTCACAGAGTTGGTAGGAAAAATAAGAGTTTGTGTACTCTGAGTGGCTTGGGAAATCCAGGAACCACCCTGCAAAGAAAAATTTGTTTCAGGAAATCTCATATTGAGTTCCTGTATTTTAATTTCTCTGCTGTAAGGCACAATAAAACAACGCCACCACTAAAGTTGGATCAGAGACGTAGCCCTAGAGAATAGGGTGAACTCCTTATTAAAAATTGTTTGTGCCTTTGTGTTGCTTACTGTATTTCTCTGCTGTCTTTCCACTTATTTTCTGTGTATTGGCAATCTGATCGATCCGTTGTTTCAATAACACATAACACACACACAAGCACATGAGTCTGTAATACCTTTTGTTTAATAAATCTTCAACTGAGGCCACTCGTAGGGTGATTATCAGATCATGTTCACCATGTCTAAACATCACTAAATGTGTTTTGACTATGAATGTTTATGGTTAGTATTTGTATGACTATGGTTGACCATGATTTGACTATGGTTTATTATAATTAACTATGGTTGAACATGGTTTTACTATGATTTACCATCATTGACCATAGTTTGACTATGTTCAATCGCAATTGAATACGATTTATTATAGTTAAGCATTGTTTGAATACAATTTCACTGTGATTGACCATATTTTAACTATGTTTTTTCCAGATTTGACCATGATTTGACTATGGTACCATTGCAATGGTGTCTGTTAATGGTTAGCCATCCATTATATGTTTCCATGGTCAAGCATGGCCATCCATTATGGTTCATTATAGTTCACTATGTTTCACTATCGAACACCATGTTGACTATAATTGACCATATCAACAGTAATCAACAATAATTAACATGAGTAATATATAGATCAATTTATAGTCAAAACGTCATAAATATGCAGATTAATATATTACTAATATTTCATTCATGTTATAATATTGCTATTCATATTATATTAAGAAGTTAATAAGACCATATATATGTTTTAATATTATATTAATGTCATAATTAAATATTATTTATGTATAAAGTAAATATTGTATTAATAAATTAATGTTTTAATTAATATTTCAATTAATTAAAATATTATATATAACATTTACTTAATAATTAAATTAGTATTTTAAAAATTAAAATATAAATTAATAAAATAAAAAATAATTAAATCAATTAAATTCAAAATTCAAAACTCTATTCCCAAATTAAATTAAATTCAAATTAATTTAATGTTCGTGAAATGTTGCTATCCTAGACGATTGCGATATTTAATTCCTTCTTTGATATTTCCTCCAAATTCTTGAAGGGATTTTTCGTATGAAATTGCGGATGTGCTTTCTTGTGCAAATGGAATGTAGTTGTATATCTTTGTATCTAAGCATAAAAAAAATATAGTTTAATACCGACCATTTAACATAAAGTATATATCAAATTAATTATTATAAACAATAATTTATAAGTATTCTATGAATATACCTTGTTATAAAGGAATTGTTAGCATTTCTTCATACGTATGATGAAAGTTTTCTAAAAGCCTTTCTTCTGCTTGCAAAATTAAGATGAAAAATACTTTCCAACTCCATTGGTCTATATAAAATTATTGAAAAAAACTAAAAATAATTCATGGAAGGCACTAGAAAATTAGGTTTGAGTTGTATTTCTATTTTTCTTTAGTGCTTAGCTCTCTTCTAAAACCATTTTGTTTTTTATTAAAAAATAATATATTAGGTAAATTATGGGTCCCAATTACTAAAATCAAATAGTATAAAGATATTTATAAAACTAAAAAGCGTAATGAGATTTTCCTTTCACTTTATGTAATCACGTAAATTGTATTCTATTCTTTTTTCTAGATGTGTTTGAAGTTTATTTAGTTTTTTCATACATATGAATTATAATTTTTTTATAATAACAATTTTTATAACTAATACAATCACATTAATAAATATGGTTGATATATGTTGGTATACATATAATAATAATAATAATATCCATTTTTAAGGTCGCAACCAAGTCAGACACCAAATTGGTGTATGAGACCCCCTTGTTTGTGGGACAAGGGACCCACCTCTATGCAGCGATTTGACTGCTATCTCTACAAAGGCATACGTACTCTACCCCCCTATGGTTTTGAACCTGTGAACTCTCAAGAGGAAACACAAGCTCTTAACCATTAGGACCACTCAAGCTGTATAACCATATTATTAAATGTAGTTGATATACGCTGATAGGCATCAACAATATAGATTTAATATTTATATTTATATTAATATTTATATAATTGTAATAATAATATAGTTATAATAAATATATAATAATAATATACTTATAAATAATAATAATAATTGAAATTACAATAATAATTATAAATATAATAACAATTAGAGTAGTTATAAATATTAAAACCCGAGAGATTATAAACCCAATGGAATAACATTAAACCATGAGATTAATGTTAAACCTTAGGAATATAAACTATAAGTTTAATGTTAGAGACCTTAGGATAAATATTATAAAACTAAGGGTTTAATACTATAAATCGAATGGTTTGATAGGCCCAAGAGATCAATATTATAAATCCAATGGATTATAAACCAAGGAGCATAATACTAAACCTACGGAATTAATATTTAAAACCCAAGTGATCGATAAACCAAAGTGATTAATATTAAAAACTCAAGTGATTAATATTAACAATCCAAGGAATTAATATTATAAGTCCAATGGATTAATAAACCCAAAGGATTATTAATCCTTTGGTTGACCGTGGTTGATTTTCATAACGAGACAATATTTATCACAAACCTAAGGGATTAATATTATAAAATGAATGGATGTAAACCCTAATATAAATATCAAAAAACCCTAAAATAAATATTAAAAACCCTAAAATAAACATTAAGCCCTAGAATTAATATTATTAGCCATTAAGATTAATATTATAAACCCAAGGAATTAATTAAAAAAATAACAAAGGGATTATAAACCAAAGGGAATAACATTAAACCCAAGGATTAATATTAAACCCTCTAAATATAAACCCAAATGATTAATATTAAAAAATCAAGGGATTACAAAACAAAGGGAGTAATATTAAAAACCAAGGGGATTAACATTAAACACTATGATTATTATTAAACCATATGAATATAAACACTAAGGTAAATATTATAAAACCTAGGCTTAATATTATATTAAGGGGAATAATATAAATCAAAGGGATTAATATTAGAAATCATGGTTGACCATGATTGACCATGATTGACAATAATATTAAGAATAATATTAACCGAATACTATAAATTTAATATTAATATTAATATTAACCTTATTTTATAAACCTAATATTATTATTATAAATTAAACCTAATATCAATATTAATATGTAACCAAATATTATAAATTATAAATCCAATATTAAACTTAAATATTATAAACTAAATATTAAAAATCCCTAATATTATGAACTTAGTATTAAACCCAAGTTTTGTAATGTAACAATGCGACATTGAATACATTCCAATGTAATGTAACATTGTGGCAATCATTGTTAGATTGATTTTCATATCGAGACAATCTTTGTCACAACGTGAAATTGGAACATGGTTGGCCATGATTGACCATGGTTGATGATGGTTGACCATGTTTGACCATGGTTTATTTTCATATTGAGACAATCTTTGTCACAATGTCACATTGGACCATGGTTGACCATGGTTGACAATGATTGCCCATGGCTGACCATGATTTCCCATGGTTGATTTTCATATTGAGACAATCTTTGTCAAAATGTCACGTTGGACCATAGTTGACCATTGTTGATTTTCATAACAAGATAATATTTTTCACCAATATTAATATTTTAAACCCATGGGATATAAATCGTAGGATAAATTATAAATGGTAAATTAAACATTTGTCCCCAATATTAATATCATAAACCATAGGACTAATATTATAAACCCAAGGGAATAAAATTCAACCCCATGATTAATAAGCATAAGTGATTAATCTAATAAACCAAGGGGGATAATATTAAACCTAAGAGATTAATATTAAAAACCCAAGGGACAGATAATCCAAAGGATTAATATCAAAAGGCTAAGATATTAGTAAACCCAATAGATTAATTTTAAAAACCCAAGGAATTAATATTATAAATAAAAGTTATTAGTAAACCAAAGGTATTAATAATCCTTTTGTTGAGCATTGTTATGCATGGTTGACCATCGTTGGACATGATTGACCACTGTTAATTTTCAAGTTAAGACAATCTTTGTCACAAATTTCACGATAAACCATGGTTGATTTTCATAAGGAGAGAATATTTGTCACAAACCCAAGAGGTTAATATTATAAACTCATGATATAAACCCTATGATAAATATTATGAACCCTAAAATAAATATTAGTCACTAACATTAATATTATAAATCTTAGGATTTATGTTATGAACATGAGGGATATATATAGAAAACCTAAGGGATTATAAACCCAACGGAATAAAATTAAACCCTAGGATTAATATTAAATCATAGTAATATAAACCTAGGATTAATATTAAACCCTGCGAATATAAAGCCAAGGAATTAATATTTAAAAACAAAGGGATTAATATTAAAATTCCAAGGGGTTATAAACCTAAGGGATTAATATAAAAAAAAAGTGATTAATATTAAAAATCCAAGGGATTATAAACCAAAGGAATTAACATTAAATCATAGGATTAATATTAAACCATTGAAATATAAACCACAATATAGATATTATAAATATTATGCTTAATATTAAACCCTAGGAATATAAACCTTGTGATTAATATTAGAAAGCTTAGGATCAATATTATAAACCCTAGGATTAATATTAAACCCTAGAAATATAAGCCCTATGATTAATATTGAAAACCCTACGTTCAATATTATAAACCCAACGGATTAATAAACCTGATGGGTTATAAACCCAAGAGAATAACATTAAAACCTAGGATTAATATTCAACACTTGGAATACAAACCCTAATATGAATATTATAAACCTTATGATCAATATTGTAAACCAAGGGTATTGTTGACAAGGTTAATCCTCTCGGCAGGCAAAGACGATCCCTCTGGCCCAATGAGTGGGTCTAGCAACTAAAGGGACAATCAGCTAGACATCTTCCTAGATTATGATTGAAAACTAGAACAAGAGAGAAAGCCTAACTTGCACTGATGCTAATTTAATTTTCTTTGTTGAGATCCTTGAATCACTTGTTTCATGGCCTTGTTCCTGCTTCTTTCAGCGCTTATGTACCTTCAAAAATAACCAAGAGACAAAAAATCATGCCAAAACCAATAGAAAATCCAATAATAATCTATTTAGTTGATCAAGGAATTCCAAACCAATACATACATGAACATATATATTTTGGGAAGATGAAGCAACATTTGTATTATTATTTAAAGAATAAAAGGGAAGCTTATAACCATCACCTTGATGTTGAAAGGCTCTCCTTGAGTGGTAATCCAAGTAAAAGCCAAGAAACTCTCCATCACTCCTTCTCCACATCTAATGAATAACCTTTAAGCACAAGCTCAGCATAGGGTTACAAATGGACATAGATCAATGATTTGGGAATGGTAGAGGGGAAATTTATAGGTTGGGAGAGGGTGTTAGACCTCCTCCAAAGATAGGATTAGGCCCACATCCTAAGGAGGTAGCTCATAGGGATGAGACCAAGAGGTCAAATTAGGAGGATTCGACCTCATCTATGCAAAACCACGTTTATCTCGTCACTCTGGAAGCTTCTAAATCATGAAGCTTCTCATCCTTTTTGGGAAAAATTCCTTTTTAAGACCTTCACGAGTATTGGAGAGAACAAAGCGATGCCATCGACAGCTTAACAAGGTGCAACAGGTGATCATTGTGATTTTTGAGTTTCATAAGAGCGATGATTCTCATTTTACCGTTTCATGAGCTATTTCTTCAGGAAAAGCTCTAGATATTTTCCAAGAAAGGTTAAGGGAGGTATCGAAGCTATATATATTAATGAGTATACTATATAATGATCATGTTTCGGGGACCTCAGGGTATGTCACAGGGAAGTGCAGGAGGCATGACAAGATACTGCGTAACAAATGCCCCATAAATGATGAAGGCAGAATGAGGAGTGATGGCTGAGATGCTTTACGGGCTTTTGGCAATGACGAGGACATGCACTATTAGGAGACCTACAAATCAAGGATGCATATACACATACATATCTGAGATCAAGGCATAAATCCACGGAATGGATGCAGGCATCGGGATGATAAAAACTAAATAAAATATCCATGGCATGGGTGCAACCATCGAGATAACAAGGATCATCATGAATATAAAGTCTCACGGTATGCTCACAACCATCCGTATAGTAGAACATGTGTATAATCATGAATAACATAAAACTCCATGTAGCCTGAGCCATAATAGATAAGACTCAGGGTCTTACGCTTAGCAAATCCTAACATGCAAATAAATGCATTAAGTTGAACATGCTAGAAAACCTCCTGATTACCATCCAATGATGTGGACCGTTAACAAGTACAAGAGAGACCACCAATATTGACAATGGATCTCTAGGTACAAAAATACAATCTGTGAATGTGATAATGAAGCTGAAGTCAAACACTAGTTGAATCACCCGATCAAAAGCCAATAATGAAGGCTTGTTGTCAAATGCGAAGAAATGACCATTAAGGCATGCCAGTTATAAGGTAATGAAAGGAAATTCCTAAGTCATCTTCATAGATAATTAGTTGAAGTTGACAGGAAGTGACCCATCAAAGAAGGGAAATGATGAATCCCCCATCATCAACACAAAACAAGGAATAAAGTGGTATGATATTTAGGACTGTAGTAATGACTCAAATAGTGTATAGGTAAATAACTGCAGATTGCACTTCTATTGAACATATTGGTGACATGACTCAGGAGTGTGGCAGCATATAACTCAACATGGGGCTAATTTCATGATGACAGTGTGGAATAGTCAAATGAGAGGTAAGATGGATCACCTAAACCTGGGAGGACAAGTGACTAAGTGAGGGTATCCCAAACCTGACACGAGAGAAGAAGAGTGTCATGTGCAAGAGCAACATGTTGCTGATACAAAGGATGTCTCATCTTCATTTTCCCCCACTATTTCTAGTGAGTATCCCAATTATTTTTTCTCACGATATTTAAGGGGATAGAATATGCTTGTTATGTAATTTCATTCTTTGAATGAATCCATCCTAGTAAGTTTTATGAACCCTAGGAAGGAGAAGCTCAATCTCATCATAGTTACAAGTTTTTCGTCGTAATATTTTTACGAGTTCAATGTAAGAATAACTTGGTGTCTTTTTCATGTTTGGAGAGTTTGAAAAAGAAAACCCCATCATGTCCCTTTTCATAATTTGTCCTTTGAATTCGAAAAGGTAGAAAACAATATTCGAGGGAACCTCTTGACCATGTTGATAAAGGTGTACCTTTTTTGTAAATAGTCAGTCTCAGCCCGAAAAAGGCTTAAACGTATACTCACATGACACTGATTCATTTACTTTAACGAGTTCGAAATGACAAGTACTCGACAATCTTTTCAATTTTCGAGAGTAAAAAAAGAGCTGAAAGATGACTCCACGGGGGTTCCTTTTTCGTTTATTTAATGAGTCTAAAAAAGAGATAAAATAAAACTCCCAGAATTGGTCAATAATGATCACTATTCACATGAAGGCACCTTTAACTGCACAAGAAATTCACCCATCACTAATATCGAGAAAATATTAAAATAATAAAAAAATTGACAAAAAGACTTTTAAAACTTATAAATAGGTAAAAGTAATTTCATTTTTTACCATTTTACCAAACTAAACTCTGAGAGTGATTTGTGACCTAATTTCCATGATTTTCTAGTGGCTACTACAATAGATTTAGGGTACCATTTCACGATCCGTCTGTGACAGGTAAGAGCCTCATCCCTGCTCTTGCATTTCATTTTTTTTATGCAATTTTAACGGTAAATTTTAGGCTAGAAAGGAGGATTTTAAAATTTTACGTCATCATAGACCATCATGGGTATGGTCATTGGAACCAAAATGGTCAAACTCGAGCCCAAAGGCTCATGCGATGCCATCGCATTGTTTTGAAAAATAAGTGAGATGTTGCCGAGAGCGACTTTTTAAAGTTAAAATCTCTCTTTTAACCAAAATTTGATGATTTTTTTCCCATGTAAAAATCATTAATAAGTGTTTAAATGTTGTTTGTAGGAGAATTATGGTCTTGGATGGAAAGAAAGAGGCCATGAGGCTGAGGATTTCCAATAATCTTAGGATCCGGCATGCATAAATGCTCTGAGGGATTGTGGCCTACTGAAATTCTTCCAGACCAGAGGGTTGAGGCGGAGTTGCTACCCTATTTAATCAGCCTTTGGGATGTAGATCGAGAGATCTTCATCATCAAAGGGAAATATTTGTAACTTAAGGAGATGGACATCTATTTCATCATGGGATTATCCCGTCAAGGAGAGGGAGTTCAACTCTTTGGATCACACCAGGGAGGTGAGAGTATGAGGAGTTTAGTCTATAGATACTGTCCTAGTGCTGAGATAACCAACACAGGTAAGGCGAATGTTGCAACAATCACCAACAACCTCATTTTGAGAACAATTTTGTTCACCATGGCTTGTGTATTTGGCATGCAAGCTTGACATGAGGCTTCCAAGTGGGAGTTTCAATATGCTATAGCATGTTTGACCCCCACCATATTCAACTAATGTGGATGCCTTTTGGTGAATATGAAGTGCCAACTGACCAAGCGTAAGCATGGGAACCTGAAGCATATTGGTTTTGGTTCTATACTCGTGACCTTCTTCTTGGAGCGAATACCACTCTTCTGGTATCAATGGGTAGAAGTATCACATCTTGCCCCTTGAGATCTGAGGCTCATGAGATGGAGCTAACTCATGCCTTGAGGAGGCAGAGGTCAACATATGAATTATCCACCACAATCCTTCGCATGGCTTGAACGTCAATTGATTATGGTAGACGACTATGCTTATGCTGGCACAAATTTTAGAGGGGATACGGATCTACCTCTGCCACCAGGCAAACAGTGGATTGACAGTTAAAAACTTGTCTTTTCAAATTTTCAAGTTTTTATTATTTTTATACAAGTGTGTACTAAGACTCAACTTATGATAAATGTGCACATGTGGGACCAGAGAGACCACCAGGCATATCGCCCATAGCACAACGAGCTGCCCATCCGATAGTAGGTGTGGACTACAAGGAAGGGGCTAACCCCTTTGTAGAGATGGAGTACAATCTAGAGGCAATCACTCAAGGGGTTCTAGATTATGCCACTATTGATTATGTTCCATTGTGTTGGCAAAGACACACTGTGGGGGCCTCTGCGAGACTGCGTCAGCTGCTAGGCCGAGTGATTAGGGTGGTCTCGTGCTATCATGAGCACCATGCAGTTTGATAGTTCTTCTATTCTTTTACACATTTTGCAGTCTTTGAAAGCCAAGTGTCTCAAAACAACCTATTTTTGACATTTTGATGTAAACACTCCAACAAACATGATTTAGTTTTACAAATGATGCAAATGTCGATCAAGAACAAAATTTTATAATGCATCAGTTAATGTATTCAAATTGCATGGAATATGTTGATATGTAATGTAATCAAATTTATTTCCAACAATCTAAAACATAGATACATATGCAATATTTGTGGATTTCTTACTGAATAATGATTTTTTAATTGTAACACAACCAACTGCAAATCCAACTTAATGACTAAATCCCTAATTCCAAGAGCAACTGCTTCTAATAAGAGTTCAATAACTCCATTATATTCAGCAATATTATTGGTTGTTCAACCAAGGAAGATACCTTGTAAGTTAATTTTCTCGCCATTAGTGTCACAGAGTACCCATGCTACGGAAGAAAGGTTCTGTGTGCTACGACAAGCACCATCAGCAAAACCAACGTAATGACCTAAAGACTTCTGCAAACTGAGCGGAACACAAGGTAAGTAGAAAAACATATGTCCACAAAGCAAATAAACACACCAAAGGATCAAAATGCACAGTAATGAATTAACACACTAACATACAAAAGCTACCATACAAATCTTACGCATAATACTTTTTGAGATACAGCCCATTATGGGGCTGTGACCATGCATTTCCCTCATAATCACATACTCATAGGCACCTTTCTGTAAGACACGGTTGAAAATGTACGACCCATGCCACATAGGTTCGAACTTGCCTGTTCCCAACTTATCGTTGGCTTGATCATAAAGAAGGACCAAGTCACCTTCAGCGAAAGTGCGAGGAGAAATGGCTTGGTCAAAAATGAGCTTTGACCTGTTTTTTTTTATGTTCGATGACCATCGTTGTGATGTGACGAGTCTTGTCAAGTATCTCAAGATACAATAGTTTCTCCTCTTCTAATGAGGTACCCAAAGGAAGTTCGATAGCTAGCCTAAGTGAAGGGATTTCACATTCGATTGGAAGAGTTGCCTCTAAACCATATACCAGCTAGAATGTAGTGAATCTAGTGGTCTTCTTAGCATAAGTTTGGTAATCCCAAAGAGCTGAGAATAACATTAAATGCCAATATTTTCTATGCTTCCAAACAGTACGTTAAAGCATAGTAATCAAAACCTTATTGACTGATTCAACTTGGCCATTAGCCTATGGATAATATGGAGTTGAGCTATCATATTGAAGGCCTGACTAAGAAGTTAGCTCTGCCATCATGTGCTGACGAAAATTTGATTCATGGTCAGTCATGATAGCTTGAGGGACACCAAAACGTGCTATAATGTGGCTAAAAAGGAACTGCGTGGCAGTAATATCGACATCATTGTATGTATGCATTGCCTCGGCCCATTTCATAAAATAGTCAACGATGATGATGATATAACCATGCTCCCCGGCCAAGCAAGGGTTACATGTCATGAAATCAATGGCCCATTTCGCAAATGGGCCAATGGTAATTACTGGGTGTAGGGATGTGGGTGGGGTATGTTGCTTGCGGTTGAAAATCTGGCATTCATGGCATTTTTTGACAACTAGAATGCAATATTTGAAGATAGACGGCCAGAAATAACCCACACGAAGGATTTTCTGAGCAATGGCATATCCAGTCATATCACCACCACAGGCACTAGAGTGGCAATCATTTAAGACCTGCTTAGCCTCTTCAATGGTGAGACATCTGCGAAGGACAAAGTCGACACCTATCCAATACAATGTATTGTCGATGATCTGATAGGGTTTGGGTTGATGCCAGATGCAACATCTGTCGGATCGGGACAACCCATATCGGAAAGTCTGGGTTTGGAGATAAACAATAATGTGTCCATATAGGGGTCAAGGGTGTTGATTAGAAACAAAGTTTCATCGAGTATCTGATCAGGGAAATCAGTTGGATTGCATGAAGACGGAAGAGCACATATTAATTCAGCAAAGACGAGCGATTTCTTTGATTTGGAATTAGTAAATTCAAAATCAAACTCCTTCAGGATGACAATCAATTTTGAGTACTTTCCACCCAGTAACTCATGAGTCAGTATATATGTCATGGGGTTGCAATAAGAAATCACGGTGGTTTTTCGTAAAAGGATATAGAGTCAAAACCTTTGGATGACATGAACTATCTCCAAAGCAAGCTTCTCGACATGAGCATAATGAGACTCAGTATCAAGAAGATTCCATCTTAGATAATAAAATATGTGCTCGTTGTTGTCACCGTCGTCCTAAACTAACACCATAACAATGGTGTTATCAATTGCAGCAAAATAAAGGAAATAATTGAAGCGGTAATCGGAGGGGTGAAACAAAGGAGCACTAATCAAGGCTTTCTTTAAAGCATCACAAGATTCTTGGGAAACTTCATCCCAAATAAAAGGAATCCTCTTCTTAAGTAGGCGAGTATATCCTTTGGAAATTTCAGCATAATTCGGGACAAATCAACCAATAAAATTAGATTTTCCCTGGAAACTCTGCAATTGCAACAGTGATGAAGGAGGGCATTTATTTAATATGGCCTCAACTTTCAAAGGATCAATCCCGATTCCTTCACGAGACACCACAAAACATAAGCGTCAACCAAAATTGACACAAAAAACACACTTGTGTAGATTGAGACAGATATTGTAATGACGACATCGTAAAAAGATAGCTCTTAAGTGATCTGGATGGTCATGACATTTAGCCGAATGAGAAGGCAAGTCGTCGATGTACGACTGAACAATGTGTTGAATGTCATGGAATGCATAAGACTGAATGAACACCCACTATGACGTTTTTCACACTATTCATCTTGGAATACGTGTCCCATCACCGTTGTGTTATATATTTGTTACATGGATTTTTAACTAGGGTTGTTACATAAACCTCCCCCTCAGGGGAACATCATCCTCAGCATTCAACGACACCTATAAATATCAAAAATGCTAAGAGAAAAACATACTACCCATGGAGCTTTATAACATAGTTCATTCTAGTATTTACAATGAAAATTTGCTAAAACATGACAATCATACTGTTTACTATAGTTTTATAGCACAACTCATTACGTTATTTACAATAATATCCACATCTACACACATACACATTTTCTTCAACCAATAAATAACCATACTGTTTATGGAGCTTTTAGATCCAACTTAATATAGTATTTACAATAATACACACATATACACATTTTCTCAACCAACAAATAAAATAACATGATGCATGCATCTACAACAAGGGAATCTGGAGGCTCACACCTACACCCTCAAAGTCAAACCTAGATTCACCTCCTTCCTAGGAAGTCCAAAACCCACTATCAAATTCTAAGTTGTATCCAATGTCCAACACTACAATCCTACGCCACTTGTCCTCTCAGTGAATAGTTACTGTCTCATTTTTCCTTAATGCACTCCTAATGTGCATTTGATTCCATCTGGAAATTATAATGACCAAAACATATCTATCCCAACCTTCCCTTCTCTACTACATAGTCCCTCGAGAAATCCGATCACCCCCTCTTGTGCAGCCACACAGCTTCCATGTTCCACTAGCACCCCCATCTCGTGAATTCCATCCCTTGGCAAGGCTTCCTCACATTGAAAGACACAAAAACCAAGGCATATACCTACCTCAAAACGAGCATACCAGTCATATCATGCTCATGGAAATCAATGGACAATATTGGGTACCAGTGTCCCACAATGGCTCTTCTTCTCAATACTTTACCAACATACTGTTGCATTTTAAAATTCCGTTTGTTGTTGCAAATCCTTGTAGTTGATTTCAACCACCCAACCGAGCATGTTGATGGATTCTTGTTCCAAGAACAAAATTTCCATTAGATTTAAAATAAATTGAAATAAATTGAAACCATACCTCGTTGGTAGCTCGTCAAGAAGAGACACTTGCAATTCCCTTCGCTTCGTGTCACAACAAGTCAAACTACCATCTTTGACCAAAACATCATGTATCAACATATCACATCAGGTTAGCTAAACACACAACCATCATATATAAAAATCATGAATCAAATGTAATCATCATAAAACATAATCGTAGATCACATGCATAATAAAATTAAAATAAAATGTTGATACTTATCCTTTAATCAATCATTAGCTTCTATGATCCAAAATGGATCTATAATTGACTTCTAAGTCTAAAACGTTCATCACAGAGGAAAATGAAAGTCAAGGGTTACCCTTGGAAATAGTCCCATTGCATAGATCTTTTCATTCTGAATCCACTGTAACGTGAATGGGCTGAAATGGACTTCGGATGCAGAAGTTTTCGCAAAAAGAATGTCACCCCTTATCCTTAGAAAAGGAGGCAATTCTTATAAAAATGCCCTAAAAGGCCCATTGAAGAAATCACATCGCAAAAAGGCCAAAGGGAGTGACTTAGGCCAAAGGTGGAAGGAACCCCGATTGTGACCTCCAACTTATCGCATTGAAGGTAGGCCTTCGCCTGATATCGGGACCCCAAGCAGTGCCGATTGCGATATGCAATGAGTCGGATTGGCGAATCGGCTATATATATATATATATATATATATATATATCACATCGGAACAATGCATCAGACATTGTTCAAACCCCCGGGGCCGTTGCAATAGCGATATGCCGATAAATCAATCGACAATATTGATCGACGATTAGAGGAGAGACCATATGTGACATGTGATTGGGGTCAATAGCGATGCGCCAATATCAACGATCGGCGATTGGTGATCCCCGATACAAAGGGCCATTGACACAATGCAATTGTGATTTGTGATTAGGGCGTGGACCCGATAGGGTTTATAGATGCAATTTCATAATATTTGAAATCCAGAAATTTGGATTTTCAATGTTTTTCCCGTGTAAATGGGTTTTTGGCCATTTCGCCATGCGTCTTGCAATAGCCGTGTTAGCTTCCTGTTGTAGCAGGTTATTCATTTTTCATGATTGGCATTTCACAGGCCAAATATGTCGTACTTTGCTTGCTGCAATGCTCCATATTTTTTCAAACAGTCTCCAAGTGAAGAAGGCTACTTCAAGTTTATCCAATTACCTTCAAATTTTGTAAAGTTATCCCGGTATCACTATTTTTAGTTAAAGGGAGGTCCAAACAGTTTAATCTTGGTCTCCCTAGGTTTAAATTTCCTATTTTAGAATATAGAGATTGTAAATCTGTCCAAACAGTTTAATCTTGGCAGATTCCTAGATAGGTAGAGAAGCAGAGGAGCCCAATAGCTTAATCTGGGCTCCGGAAGAAATAAGGGTAGTATGTAGATAGGAAAGCATCGAAAGAAAAATGAATGACGGGTTTGCAAGTCTAAGTGCACCCCCAAACAAAAGAAGAAAAAATGCTAAGCAAGTAGGCTGGGTAGGTAGTTCTGAGGTTGTTGAATTGTTGACCAGTTCCAGATTTTCAGGTATCATATCATGCAGAACATAATCAGCAAGGATTTGTAAGCATAAAAGTTCAAAAGAGGTATAATTGACTCCCCTTCTCTATTCCCCTCAATCATTAACTAATTTCCCCAAAAGAGGTCAAGATCTGCTTGACACCTCTTAAGTTCCATCATCTTCGTAACACTGGTTGAGTAAAGATCTGCTTTACTCAAAGTTGTTCCATATTTTCTCCCAAAGTATGGTCCTATCCCCTTGTAACAGCCTAAGCTCTCCCGAAATTAGCGCTTTCTTGCCATCTCCATATTAACCACTAACATTATTATTTAGCTCCCTATTCTTCCCATCCCCTTATTAATATTAAGTAAAAT
>APFE031153622.1:380227-391497 GCA_000404065.3 Pinus taeda | reverse complement strand
AATCAAAAGATTGGTTTGTGGTTACCTCGGCCGTATCCCTATTAGGAGCCTAGGGACAACCTGAATGATAACATAATGGCGACTCCACTGGGGACCTCCTCAGATAAATCAATGCAACCAGTCTGCAGCCCTACAGAGGAAGAAACCGACTTGTAAAAGCCTTGGTCGACCTGTATCTGCGCAGTCCATTGGGGATTCAAGCGCTCTGTTCATCTTTAAACCCCACTAGAGGAAGTGCTCCTGTTCTTCAAAGCTTGTCACGCCTAGTTCTGATCTTTGATGGTGGACAGAGATCAGGCACTTCAGAGTCTAGGCATCCACCTGGAGACTCCACTTCAATTTCAATCAAAGGCTCCACTGATGAACGAACCAAATGTTACAGCCAAGTGCCCCATGTATTAACAATAAGAGAGAATGATCGAACCCTGGGAGGAACTTCCTTTAGAGGAAGCTTTATATAAATGCAGAGAAAGTTTATCAGAGTTTGAGCTTAATGAATAATTTTTCAGAGTAGTATTGTCAAAAATACCAAGCGGCCGGAATAAACTTTTCCTTGAGTTCTTTGTGGAAAAATATGAGAATGAAATTGAACTTTTGGGAGCTCAAAGACAGTCTTATGATTTCCGCAACCCTCAAGAGTTTTACCAAAATCTTCCTCCTTCAGTTCACAAGGAAATAGTGTTGTCTCCTGAATTACAGTTTGAGTATGATCTGGGTTCCAAGGGAAAGACCAAAGGATTAACTGCTAGGGTCATCATTGAAGATGCAACTACTTCGTCCGACCCAGAAGATCCTGAATCATGCCGAAGTCTCCCGTCCCCAACTCAGGAGGAGATACCACTACCTGCTGATTCACAAACTCTGCATGAATCTATTGAGAAGACAGAAACAGAACGGTCGACTGCTAGGCTTACCACCGAGGACACAGCCGCTCCGTCTGACCAAGAAGAAGCAGAAGAAGTTCTCTCACAGGGTAAGTTCATCGATCCAATTGCAGACTACATGGAACTTCGATTTAACCCACTTTTGTTAACATGTTTTCTCAGTGAAGACCGTATGCTTCAGCAGCAAGTGATAGATGCCACAATTTTGGTTATAAAAGCATATGCCCGAATGATGCTTTTACGTTCAGAAACTATCAGTCAACAAGTTTATCTCGTTTCTCAGTTGCTTAAATGGCTGCACTGGTTGTTTGATTTCACCTAACGGAAAAATAACTGCTGGTTAGGGTAGGTAGGTAAAAAGAATAAAGCGGTCGGAGAAAACAAGTTTTGTAGAAGACAGCAAGAAACTAAAAACCAAGGCATTCTGGCCTGCTGTTCTTGAGTTCTCACAAGGAGAAGCCATCCCCGAGTGGAGCCACTGTTAGCTTCCTACTGCAGCAGGTTATTCATTTTTCATGATTGGCATTTCACAGGCCAAATATGTCATACTTTCCTTGCTGCAATGCTCCATATTTGCTCAAACAGTCTCCAAGTGAAGAAGGCTACTTCAAGTTTATCTAATTTCCTTCAAATTTTGTAAAGTTATCCCGGTATCGGTATTTTCAGTTAAAGGGAGGTCCAAACAGTTTAATCTTGGTCTCCCTCGGTTTAAATTTCCTGTTTTAGAATATAGAGATTGTAAATATGTCCAAACAGTTTAATCTTGCCAGATTCTTAGATAGGTAGAGAAGCAGAGGAGCCCAACAGCTTAATCTGGGCTCCAGAAGAAATAAGGGTAGTATGTAGATAGGAAAGCATCAAAAGAAAAATGAATGACGGGTTTGCAAGTCTAAGCGCACCCCCAAACAAAAGAAGAAAAAATGCTAGGCAAGTAAGCTGGGTAGGTAGTTTTGAGGTTGTTGAATTGCTGACCAGTTCCAGATTTTTAGGTATCATATCATGCAGAACATAATCAGCAAGGATTTGTAAGCAAAAAAGTTCAAAAGAGGTATAATTGACTCCCCTTCTCTGTTCCCCTCAATCATTAACTAATTTCCCCAAAAGAGGTGAAGATCTGCTTGACACCTCTTAAGTTCCATCATCTTCATAACACTGGCTTGAGTAAAGATTTGCTTTACCCAAAGTTGTTCCATATTTTCTCCCAAAGTATGGTCCTATCCCCTTGTAACAACCTAAGCTCTCCCGAACTTAGCGCTTTCTTGCCATCTCCATATTAACCACTAACATTATTATTTAGCTCCCTATTCTTCCCATCCCCTTATTAATATTAAGTAAAATCCCCCTATGTAATATCCCTCCCCTTGGTTGAAAAATAACCATAAGAACTCCTGGGAATTGCTCAGTTTATCTGAAACTCAACAAGAACCCCTGTCCTCCAAAACCACCTCCCAGACACAATGGACTCCTTCCAAAGTAAAAAATCCCTCTGAGGTAATCGGACCCCTTCCGAAACCTCAAATGCCCTTCACACCCACTTACTTGCTCTTTCCTCCTCAAAGTTGTCTCGCATCGCAACCTCGTACTCTCATCTTAATGCAAGTCATCACCCATCCGTTCCCCGCCGACGCGATATTGCTATATCGGCGATCGGCGATCACAAGCGCCGAGTGTCCAATTCATTCACCTCTCCATCTCCGCCGATGCGATATTGTGATATCGCCGATCGGCAGTCGCAAGCACCAAGTGTCTGACCCAACTACCCCCCCGTTCCCTGCCGACGTGATATCGCGATATTGCATCGGAGTCTCTTCACCACATTACCTCCAGTATCTCACCACGTCGCTCTGTACCAGGGACCCACAGCTGACGTCATCCACTGTACAGCTGACGCCATGCTTACGTCAGCAGCCAGAAAGCCGAAAAAACTTCGCAGGAAGAAAAATCACATTTCGGAGCTCCAGATCAAGAAATCGAGGCAGTTTCCGATGCGCGATTAGCGCGAAGTGCTAATCGCGCATCGCTACGGGAAATCGGCCATTTCGAGGAATGTTCAGGGAATCTTCTAATTTCTGAGCCCATTGCGTGACAAAAAAGCCCGAAGATCGCTCGATCATGCCAAAAGGATCCGGTTTAAAGACAACAGCAGATCAATCACAGAGTTTAAAGTGTATCAGATCAAATCAGCAGGCATCAAGCGTGTCAAAGAGTATCAGTCAATGGCGGAAGCCATCAATGTAGCGGAAAAGTGTATCAGCGAATATTTTGAGTAGCGGCCCGAAGCAGGAGAACATTTAATATCATCCAGCAGATTCATAGAAGGAGGGTGAAACTACTTGAAGCTCTCAAATCATAATTATTGCACATTCAATTCACACCAAAGCCGAACTACAGTCCCCAAAGCGCAATCACTCCAGCAGCACCGCATCTAGTCCCCAAAGGCCACCTCGTCACCTGTTCCGATCCATCTGCCCGCAGCGCAGCCAGAAAATATTTACTTGAATTTAATTTTAGCAGCATTTAGATTTTTGAAGAGTTATAAGCAGACCTATCAAGGTCATTTGTAATGATGTATTTCCGATGTTTTGGTTATAAATACCACCCTAAGCAATGTTGTGAGGGGTTGGTTGGTTGGTAGTAGTTGTTGGTCAGTCTCCTTTCCAGCATTTTGTCTGAGAAAAGACTCGCACTGGAACTGTCATAATTTCCATAATCAAAGATTGCTGAAAGCATGGATTGCGAAACAACTTGATGTTTTCTCTTGGCCAAGGAATGATCATGGAATTCCTGTGCTTCTACATGATCCAATAAGTGTTCCTCTCCTCTGTTTTATTTATGTTCTTTACCACCTTTCCGCCTTTCTAAATTGCAGGGAAAAAGAATAGCTTAAGATTTGTTCCAATACACCTTAAGTTCAATTTCTGTGTTTTTCAATGTTTTCTTCAGAAACAGTTATGAGCTTGCATTCTTAAATGATCTGGTTTACGCTGTTTCTTTCACATATGAGTGCATGTCTTAGGAATTCTTAACTGCTCTGAGATCCCACTCATCCACTTCTCCTCTTTGTCAGCATGATGAAATGATTCTCCTTTGCCTTTCATCCCTGATGTTCACTCCGTACTTTCAGCAGACAAAAAATTGTATCCTGTGTGGCTATCCCGCTCCGTATCCCCTTGTGACCAAGAAAACGCTTGCATGCCTTAATCTGTGACTCCATGCCCAATGGTTCGAAACTTATCACATCTTACCGTGCCTCTTTGTTCGAGAATCCTAGCTTCTTTCCGATCACAATCAACACTCCCTTGAAGTCAGAAAGCTAGCATAAAATCATCAGCTAAGGTTGAATCAAAAGGAGAGAGCCCTCTACGATTGCAGGTGGGCTAGAACCTGCAATCAGAAGATTGGTTTGTGGTTACCTCGGCCGTATCCCTATTAGGAGCCTAGGGACAACCTGAGTGATGACAAGCCGAACCCGACGAGGTTTATAAATGCAGCCCTATAAGTTTTGAGTTCCGATATAAAAATGTTTGTCGAGCTTTTCTGTGTATTAGCGCATTTTCGTATAAAAACCGAAATACAAAAGGAAATGACCCAAAGCGATAAAGCCAGACAAGAAATATTTATAGATGCAGCTTTATGTTATTAGATTTCCATAGTAAGCGGGATTTCGGGCGGACCTCAGATGGTAAGTGGTTTTGGATGGGCTGCACCCGATCCCATACACTGGCCAACACATGGCATGGCGTAGGAGAGACATAACCACCATTTCGGGTGGGTAATCTTCGTGCACATAAGCCACCCGAAATGGATGTTAGCCGTTAGATCAAAGATTAGGCAGATCAATGGTGTGAAATACAAAGCGGCTTGCGACAACCATCAAAGGAAGACCTGATAGGATTATAGGGCAGATTCAATATCATTTGATGTCTGATAGAAAGTGTTTTGTTAGATTTTTCATTGTATTCTATGTATTTCTCTGTGTAAACAGAGAAGAGTGTTTCTGGGATTTCACCCGCCCCAGTGGTCCTTTCTGTTACAAACAGGTGGCCACCATACCTTCAACATTTTACAATGATTGTTTAACACTCAAAAGGTAGATGAAGGGAGCCAGGACGCCTGAGAAAGCAATGCGTTATACGCAGAGAGCCACAGAGCCACAGAGCCAGATGGACAAACGCAGAGCCACAGAGCTAGTGAGCCAGAGGGCCAGTCAAAGAGTTGAAGAACTGCAAGGGAATGATTCCTCGTGATGAGAAATAAAGGAATGGCTGGGGGATCCACAAAGTCAGACAATTCCACAAAAACATAGAGAGCACGATTGACAAGGTACGCGCAAATAGGCTGAGAGATAACGTAGAGAGCTGAGGGACAGAGCCGAGAGCCACAAGGCTGTAGAGCCAGAGAGCTCGAGAAAGCCAGAGAAGTCACAAGAGGTTGGGGTGATGGCAAAGCGGTGATTCTTCAGGAGCTGAGTGCAACAGAGCTGCAGAGCTGGAGAGCTTGAGTGCAACAGAGTTGCAGAGTTAGAGAGCTCAAAGCAGACTTCTAAATGCCATGATGTTGTAGGAAGTTGCAGAACAACAAAGAGATCAAATGATCAAGCTGTTGCTGGTGTCTGAAGTGTGCTAAATACAGAAGGAGGCATTCCAAAGACAGTGAAAGAATTCTGTCGGAGTCAGAGAGAACAGAAGCTCAAGAAGCTCAGAGCACTAACTAAAGGTGTCAATTCGAGAGAAGTTTAGATCTATCATCAGAGTATGGATAGTTGCGGGATAAGATGGTACTTCTAAACCGATAGGTTTAGTGTAAACCAATGGAGTTGATCATGGAGCTTGTAAAATGAATTCAACCATAATCGCAGAGAGCCTAGTTGAGTTGACTAGAGCTCAAGGTTACGTAGCCCAAGAGGTTTGGGTGAACTCCATATTATATTGTTGTTATGTGTCTTTGTTTATTTGCTGCGTTACTTACTGTCACATGTATTTAGATATCAACATCAACAACAAAACACAAAGCACATAAATAGTCTAAATATAAACATAAGAATACACCTATTTTCAAGTATTTTTAATTCCGCAATTGGTTAATCATAAGATCTTATAAATATATAAGCTTTGGAGTGGGAGAGGTTTTCGTAATCTTAACAAGAATCCTTTAGTTCCCCACTGTTCAAATCATTCTACCCTTGTCTTTATTTCGTACGCACTTTCGATCAGTTTACACACCCAAAAATCACATGGGTCCTTCTCCTCAACCATGTACACATACACATAGTGTGCATCACACACATACAACCACACATGACACACAACACCATGAAATACATGCATCTACACCTGAGACGCAACAAATACACCCACACCCAGTGTATAACACAACACAATACATGTGCCTACACCCGGTGTACACCACCACACAATACATGTACTATGTGGAGTACAACACAACAAGCGCACATGTCATGATACAACAACTACACCATGAACATACATAGTACCATATTTACACAACACAACACATACGAGATACACATAATACCACATGTACATTGGTACCACATCTACAACATGTACATAGTACCACCTATACACATCACCACCTGCACGATATGCACATTGCATCATGTCATGTACATGACACCACCTACACAATGTGTACACAACACCACATGTGCATTTTACCACCTGTACATCGTGTACACAATATCACATGTACATAGTACCAAATGCACAACATGTACCCAACACCACAAGTACACAACATCACACGAACGACATGTGCATAGCACCACATGCACACAACACCACATGCAAAAAAATACACAACACCACATTCTCACAGCACCAATTGTACAATCATGCACACCACACCATATGCACAACATGCCCACAACACCATATATACATAGCACTACATATAAAACATATAAATAGCACGCTATGTACACAGCATTGCATATCCAACATGCGCAGAACACCATATGCACACAACACCACATATCCATCATGCACCTAGTACAATATGTAAACAAAACCACATATCCAACATGTACATAGCACGATCTATACGCAAGACTGCATATGAAACATTTGCACAACACTATCTATATCATTATGTGCTTAACGTTGCATAAACAACATGTACACACACTATATATGGACAACACCGCATGTGCACAACATCACAGATGAAACATGTACAACATATGCGCAATAGTAGTACCACACATCCATAACCACACTATCTCTACCAAGAAACCTTACTTCTACTGTCTCCCCACCATCCATGGTTATCTTAGCATGTTGCAAATCACGTTATTTTCATTCAGTTGATGTATCCTTTAGCGTTACCTATCATAACATAAATCTAGGCATAACACAAGCATATAATATCAGTTTGTATCCAGGTGATACTGACAACATATATTCGTTAGGACTGATCTTCCCACTTGATTCCCATAGGACCAGGAACATCGTCATGCCATTCACCTGCATAAGCAATCATTCCTCCACAAGAATGATCCCTGACAACCCTGTTGGACAGTGACAAAGATACATAGATACATAGATACATATACATAAATATTAGCATAAAACAATCATGATCATGTCAGACAATGACATACATACACACATATAAACATTAGCATTAAATCATAATGATATATTCATTCAACAACATACATACATGCAAAAAACATTGACATAAAATAATCATGATCCATGATGACCCTACCAGACATGACATACGTACATACATATGTTGAAGAAAATGTAACTTGGTTAGGTCTTCATTGATGTACTTTTGATATTTATACTTATTCAAGAAAAGAAATATTATTTTTATAATATATGTCAATGAGTTTCTTTCTTATTGAAGCCGCTCTAACACATGTCAATGTGCTATAAGTGAGTCAACTAGTGAAGAGAAAATATTGAAGGCCTTAAGGGCATGTTACACTATGTATAAATATATATTAAGGTCAAAGGGAAACCTCCAAGAAAAGTCAAGTCCAATCCTATCTAAGGACACCTTCAAGAGTCTCCTTCAAGAATGCTACACCACCATGGAAAATGTGTGAAGTCTTCTCAGCAAATCAACCACCAAATTCCCTCGTCGTCATCCTACAAACAACCCTTTAAGTCACCCTACAACTTAGAGGATAAGTTGGAGTAAAGAAAGCCAGATAAGTTAGCTTAAATGGAGGGACAATCCTCTATTTATAGAGGTTGTCCACTGCAATTAGAATGCATCAATTGTGCTTTGAAATCCGCATGATAAAGAGAACAAGAAGGGCGAAGATAAGCTAAGGAAAAGATATATTAGGACAACGAAGAAAGAAGGAAGGAGAGCAAAGGTGCACTACTGTTTTCTACGACAGAAAAAAGTCACATGTGCGAAGAAATGAGGGACAGTCTATGGCTAGATCAATAGAGAAATTACAATGGTATATTATTTATGGTTTGGGCTAGTAACTAGGCCTACAAAGGCCTCCTACTCCAATGTGGAAGAAGGACTCTCAAGTGAGGTAAGGAAGCAGAAAACCGAATTATCAAGGACTATTTCTAGGGCTATAAATAGTCACACATGTGAGGTACAGTAAGGGTATGAAAACAACTAACAGTAATTTCTTTCAGTGCGAGATCAAGTCTCTAAGGACTCCCAAGACTAGCGAAGGAACCCATCTCTCTAAGGTGAAAGGACTCTAATTGGAAGATGAAGTGCTGGTAGACAAAGTGTTGGAAGAAGTGCCAAGGTATAAGGTGCAGGAAGGATTAAAGACATGACTTGTGCTTGTAGGGTCTCTTAGTCAGGGGTGTAGGGTTTGGCATTGATCAATAGAATCTTCAATAAGAGAAATTCACTGAAGGGTTTCCCTATCAAGAGTAGAGAGGTTTTGGCCCTAACAGAGAGCCAACATCTTGCGTTATTGTTTTTTATGTTTTGGTAGCAGTTTAATGAAGTACACACATATGCACTAATAATAAGAATAAGAATAAGCTAACAAGAAAAGTAAAAAGATTCCACAAATCGTTATCAAATAATGAAGAATCACACTACACTACTTTGCCCTAGATGATTTAACATGGTATCAAAGCTAAGGTAACACATCAAGGAAAGGGAAATCAACTTCCTTCACCTATTCTTGGAAATTTTGGAAACCAAGAGTCTTTGAGAAAGAATAATGGTTAGAATTGGATATAGAACAAATTCAAATGGCTTATGACATAGAGTAATGCAAGGCAGTTACCACACTAGAACGTTGGTGAGGAAAGAGAGGAAATGTAGTTGTAGAGGCTAATAACTAGATCAGATAGGTTGATCGGGATGTGTTTATGTATAGTAACACTCCAATTATATCATAGATTATTAATTGAGTGGGCTTGAAAATGCTTGGTTGAGCCTTCTCGAAACTACAACACATTTTATTCGTCTTGAACATTATAGCTCATTTGGAAACACAAAATTTGTTGGAGAATCTAATTCTTACCACCTCTTAGGTGTCATAACCCTCGATCCAAGTGTCCTAGTTCAGTTTCAGTTAGTCTAGTTCAGTTCAGTCTCACTATAGTCATTTATTACTGATATCTCCAATGTAATCATATTTAACTGATTTGTAATATTAAGAAGATCAATAGCTGGTCCACACTTATTTTCATTCTTTTTCATGGTATCATATCCCTAGGTCGCATAAGTTTCCAAAAAGTGCAATGTGTCATCTAATTTCATGGATGAAAAGTCAAGGAGAAAGTTCCAAAACAACCTAAATTTTGCACCTATGAAGAAAGAGAAGTGTGTTACATTCACATCTGTGAAGAGAGCCAAATGGATTAGTTTCACATCCCAATAAGAATGTTAAAAAGAGACGGAAAGTTACTGAATTGTATGAAAATTAGGATTGATGCACCTTGTAAGTGGAGAGAGTACACAAAATTGTTCAGAGAACCTCTGTTGATAGGTGTATCAATGGGGAATAGAAATTAAAAAAAAAAAAGAAATTTTCAAGTCTTTGAAGTTAGATGACAATACGAAATCTAAACATGAAAACTCAAAATTCAAAATGGTTTTTTATTCAAGAAAAGACAAATCTTTCTTTGCATTTGTAGCTCATTGATACGTGCGCAGCTCACTTCACCTTTGAAGTTAGCTTATGTCATTCATTTAAGAACTCAACTTTCATGAATTTTTTTAAAATGTTTTTGTGAGGGGTTATGTGATTTTTTTCAAAAAAAAAATTATATATATATATATAATTTATATATATATATATATATATATATTATTCAGTGTCGTTTTCTATTCAAAGTGCTTTGTTGAATAGAGCCTTCAAAAAGAGAATATTCATATGAAAGTGTGCAACGGGGAAAATTTCTTGAAGTGTTACTTCGTTTAAAAGAGTGTTATTTTTTTTTTAAATCAAAGAATTTTTAAGGTGTCTTAAAAGGGATTATAAAATATTTTTTTGAAAGAGTGGCCCTTGTGAAAATTTGTAGATGCATTTTTTTTCGACATTTCATGGTAGAGAAGTCATTCCAAAGATGTTTTTGTTTTAGATAACTGTTATGTCTACACATTTTCTTATTAAACTATAGTAGGTTAGTTTTGAACTAATGGGAAAAACCAAGAGACTAAGAAATTCAAAGTAGTAGCATCAGATGTTCGAAGTTTTTTTTGAAAGATTTGGAAACGAAAAGGAGTTTTTGTGTAAGGAGGAGCAATCTGATTAAAGATAAAGAATTTAACAAATCTTGTTGATGAAAATTTTGTGAATCCAACAATAGAGCTTGCTGATGGTATTTTGGTCAATCCAACAACAGAACTTACTGATGACAATTTTGTGAATCCAGCAACAGAGTTTTCTCATGACAATTTGGTGAATCTAGAAACATAGCTTCCTCATAACAAGTTGGTGAATCTAGGAACAGTAATTATTAATGACAACGAAGCTTCCATTGGAGAAATCAATGCTATGATGAATCCAACAATTAATATTATTGATGTAAAATTTGATGAAGACTTATTAACTAATGTTGAATGGTTGTGGATGATGCAACAGAAACATCATATCGACATGATGTTTGCAATGAGACAATTCCACTTGAATTTGAAAACTAACTGCAAGATAATTTGTTTGAAGCAGCGCAAGTTAGTACAAAATTGGAAGAGACAAAAACAGAGACAAAAATAAAGATAGAGGCAGAGGCAAATAACGCAGCCCACACAAAGAAAACAAAGGCAAAGGCAAATGCAGAGAAAGCAACACAACAGGAAAAAGATCTCAGAGCAGAGGGAATAGAACCAATGTGGTTATGTAGATGTTTTTACACTTACAATTGATTTCCAATGTGTAGGTAAACAAGAAGATTATGAAGAAGATTCAAATTTCCT
>APFE031153622.1:315545-372280 GCA_000404065.3 Pinus taeda | reverse complement strand
CTGCGCAACAAGGTCTTTTCCTCAGCTTCTTTGACACTTCAAAGAGCATGAACCTGCTCTGTCACCATCAAAGAGCCTGGACTAGCTCTGATACCATTGTTGGGTATTTTTGCAATGGGAAAATATCAAAACCAAACATTATGCACACAGAGGCAATGCTCTGTTTTTCTCTACTCCAGGAACTTTTGTGCACAGGGAAGTTTAAAAAAAAAATTACACTGAACAGAGTATTTCACCACCATAAAGATTTCCATTCATTAAAATAAAAACACTAATACATATTCATCCTCTTTGGTGAGAGGGATTTACCAAAAACAACATTAAACCATAACTCTGTTTTCACCTGAGAATTTATTGAGACATATTCATCATCTTTCACTCAGAGGGATTCACCAAAACATTACAAAGAAATTACTCTGTCTCCTTTGAAATTTTACACCACTATGTGTAAAAATTTCATTTACATTCACTGCTGTGTGAAAACAAAAATTACAGGGATTTACAGATTTACCTTTTCAGTGCTGAGTGAAACAATTCATGGTTTTGAAATAAACTACCCCCTGGTTTTCTTCATTCACTTCACTGCTTCTCCTGCACTGCTGTGCATTCTTTTTTTTTATAATACACTCTCTTTTACACTACTGTGTATATTATCATACCCGCTGCTGCATTTTTCCTTTCTCTCTTTGCTTCGCACTGCTGTGCGTATTTCTCCATTTCTCTTACTTAAAGCAAATGAAAACATTACATTTTTTTTTATATAACAGCGGGGAAAAGTACTAGCATCTCCATACTGCCGTAAAAGAAGACAGTAAAAAATTTAATGGCCTTACTGGCTTTTATCCATGCCCATACTCCCGCTGGAACAAAATTAAAAACTTCACCAAAGAACTTACCATCCACAGTAAATTGCATTTACTGTTTTACTGAGATAAACGACGGTAGGAAACCTTTCACTTCACGTCAAAATAATTTTCCAGGCCTTCACATCAACATTATACAATATGCTTTAGGAACTCTATCGGGTCGGGACTTCATCCCATGAAACAACAATGTGCACCCATGGTTTCCCCCGATTCCGAAATCCCGATCACACATGGCCCGATACCTCCAATATATATATTATAATATATGCTTGAAAATATATATAAAACCAGCCACAGGCGAACCCGAAATAATATGAAGCAAAATGTTGAGTACCCATCGGGTCCAGGATATCGGGTCTCAACTTATCGCATGGAAAAAGGCTGCCCACTTGGTTTTCCCGATACCGAAAATACTATGGACCCGATAATTTATCAAAAGGGATTAATTCCATCGTCGGGTCCGGCCCATCGGCAATAACAAAACTTTAGCTGCTATTTCGCCGATGTGATATCGGCAATCTCTTATCGCTGGAGTGTTCATCACTGCTGCACTCCTTTGCCGATGCGTAGTTGGAATTAATTTTTCAACAATTCATATAAGTGTTTCATCAAGATATATAAGATAATCATGCAGCAAGAAACATACAACGATGTGAAGATGCAGGGAGAGTCAATGAATCTTCCAAGCTTCAGATTCCATCCCACAGAAGAGGAGCTATTGCGCTGCTATTTGAAAAAAAAGGCTCAACGGTGCCACCAAGTGAACCTCGATATAATCATACCAACCTTGGACTTGTATCAATATGACCCCTGGGAGTTACCAGGTACGCTTAAACTATTTCTGCTTCTTCCCTGCTATTGCTTGGGAGAGACAATGGTTCTTTTTCGTTCCAAGAGATCACAAGAATTCACGCCGTCGGCCTAACAGATTGACAGTTTCGGGTTACTGGAAGGCTAGAGGTTCAGACAGACCAGTTCGCAACGATCTGCTTCAGTGCATCGGTCTGAAGAAAATTCTCGTGTTTTATAGAGGAAAAGCCCCCTGCGGTCAGAAGACAGACTGGATCATGAACGAGTACAGGATGCCAGATTTCAGATCCTCCCCGGGCCAGGTGATAAGCTTTCGTTCCACACTGTTACCCTTTCGTGTCTGTAATATTTTCTTTAAGAAAGGCCGGAGATTAAGGGCTCCTCAGATCCATTAACTGCCGAGGAGGTTTTCACTTCCAGTTTCATATTTGGTTGGATATTTGTAAGAAATTCAGCTTTTAATTTTTTATGAAGTAACCTTTTGATATTTAATTCTAATTTCAAAATTTTTATATATTCCGGCTAAAATTCATTGAAGTAAATACTGTAATATAAGCCTTTGTAGTGGGTTCCATGAATTTTGGGTTTCATGATTTTCTAAAAATTTTAAATATTTATAAAGGTGTTTTTTTATGATTTGTTGAGGTTTAGTTATTGGAATTAGTTTATTGGGTCCAATTTCCAATTGTTAATAAGTATTTGTATCAATTAGTCCAGTTCTAGTAGTTAAATATCATGTTAACTGGAGATCATTGTGGAGGTTTGCCGTTACACCAAAATTCGCAAGTGTTGGTAAACATTATAAGCTAGTAACTAGGATCCCCGGGTGGATTATGGATTCTATAGAGGTGTGGTGATTCTTCCAATATCCCGCTCAAAAGCAGCTCGGGGAATTGAACCTGGGTCCCAGCTCTGATACCATGTGGAGGTTTGAGTTTACACCAAAACCTGCACGTGTTGGTAAACATTACAAGCCAGTAACTAAGATCCCCAGGATGGAAATTACGGATTCTATAGAGATACAGTAATTCTTCCATGATTCTTCCAACAATCATCCGAGCCGAACTTTGCTACTAAGCCGACATGATCCCTTAAAGTGGATCTATTTCCTATTAAAAGAAAGGCCATAGTAAAATTTTTAGGGTTTTATAAGATTTATATTCTATGAACTTTGCTACTAAGCCGACATGATCCCTTAAAGTGGATCTATTTCCTATTAAAAGAAAGGCCATAGTAAAATTTTTAGGGTTTTATAAGATTTATATTCTATGAAGTTATAAGACGGAGGTAATACATTTTTTAGGCTTTTATAAGATTTATATTCTATGAAGTTATATTGAGAGAATTTAATTGGCTTGTTCAGAAGAAGAAGAAGAAAGATATTGTTTTATGCCGCATATACCGAAAGGCTGCCTCTCAGAAGTCGATGGAACAACGGGCGAACCTGGATTACTTTCGGAAGGAAGAATCGGCTGTTTCTGGGGATGAATACAAAGAGGGGTCTCATTCAGTCACCCTTAATGACAGCTGCCAGTTATCAAATTCCGTGACAAGGGATCAAGTTTCTTCGATACATTATAATAAAAATCAGGAAGGCTTGTGTTCTTTTGATCTAGGCAAAACAAACAAAGAAGCTCGTCTGTTTGAGTGTCTGGAACCGATAATATTTTCTGAAGAAACAATGGTATTGAAGACCCCTAAAACCTGCAAGCCAGCGCAATTAGAGTTGCCCATCTTGTCGATGGACTCCTTTTTTAGCCGTTCAATATCGACTCCTTATTCCCTTCTGCCTACCCCATCGCCGTTCCATATTCCATTACTTTAAATAACATTACACCTCCATATTTAAATATGTTGTTCAGTGCTGTTCACTCATCGCTTATGTAATTCAAGACTGCATTGTTTATGAAAATACACCGATAATTATTATTTATGCCGGAGCCATGTGAGTTGAATTTTCTGCAGGAATAAGGGAGCGGTTTAGAGTTCCTCCGTACAGATTGAATTGAATCGATTTATGTGGATGTAAACGTCTGCTTCGCTTTCTTCTAAATTTTTTTATGCTGCTGTCTATATATATTAATTAAATTGTCCATTTCTGATTGTTTTGTTGCGATTAACGCCATAAAGTTGATGGTTTAGCTGTAATTTTGCTAATATTCTTCTGCTGTTGTGAAATAAATAAATAGGACGGGTAGATGTATGAGATTCTTTGTTTTTCATTTTTATTTAGAGATTTGATTATTAAATTTAGAAAGGCATATTTAGTTTAGCTCTTTGATTTTGAACTAGTGACTTTGTAGAAAGAAATGCTTGTTATTAATGGTAGCTTATATATTTTATTTTTCTAATTTTGAACCAATGACTTCTTAAAATTAAACATATGTTCTTAACCATTAAACCCAGTTAAACATATCAGCCTAAAAATGGTTTAACGTTTAGGCCTCTATATCGTAATCTTTTTACAAGATTATAGAACATGGTCCACATCCTATATATCACTAGATACCGAACGTATGTAGGGTAGCACCAAACCTCTAAGATACTCCCCACACTCCTTTAAATTCCTCTCTCCTAAATAATTAACTATGTCAAATGTTATTTTTATTAGGTATGCATATTTTTTTTCCTTAGTTAAAAAACATGCATTATAGTATTATAGGATAAGTGTCAATAAAGTACAGTGTCACAAGCTTAAGAGCTATTACAAACCTTGCTCTAAACAGTAAGAAGCATGGAGAGCAGCCAAGATAGTCGGAATCTTCGGTTATTGCCGGCACAAAAAGAGAAAAATACATATTTCAGAAAATACACATTAAGCAGGGGGGTTGGGAGGAAACACGTGAGGTGCAACAAAGAAAGCAACATGTTCATGCATACGAAAATCTATGTGTCCCACCCGAGTCCGTAGGGTGTGGACATTGTCATTTATGCATCGGAGCTGACGGCAAAAATCTTCTATTGAGTCTAGGTTCTCATTCTACATACGTTGGAGGTCATTGATATAAGTAACCAATTCATTCCTATCATCATACCTCTATTCCCTCACTATATCAATGTTGAGCTAGATGTTATTTAGTTGGGCCACGATGGACCCCAAGGTGATCGAAGCTTCTACGTGGCCCGAGGAATGACCTTGGGACATGGCCATGTCCCCATCGGAGTGGCTGCGCTCAGTCGACTCAAAGTCCCAGCTATGTTCTCCATGTTGTTGGCGTTCATCCATAAGTGGGTCAACACCCCCCCCCCCTACAACCATGCCCTCGATGTCGAGGCCTACAATCAACAACACTACCATCGGCCACACCACCATGGGAAGTGTGTTTCTTGTTGTGAGAAACACACCACACCATTCTGAATCGACTATACTGAAATAAAACTCCACTTATTGTACCAGAGCCAAAGAGCCCAAAGTCCCGAACACCAACATCGTAACCACAACCTGCAAAGAATTAGGAAGGCACACCACTGGTCTTAGGGTCTGAAGAGCGTGAACCACCCATGTAACAACCCAAGAGATGGCACCTAAAGTTGCTTTCCCCATCAAACTGACTCTCTAGTGAAGCTTCCTCGAACTAGAGATGGAGCCAAAATAAGGAAAACTTTATGCATGCTCCCAACCCATGCATTCTAGTCCCTGAGCCAAATAATCCTTCACATTGCGCAAAGCACTCTTCCCCCAGATCTCATGACCATGCATGATGCAAGTGCCAATTCTCATCCTAGTCGCATTTGATGTTCTCATCCTATTGTGCTACCCCAAGGCATAGCCTAAGCCACAACGCAAACAAACCACACCTCTTCCTCTCTCGACACTCTCTCCTCATCGCCCTTTGGCTCCATGATCCGATGTACCACCAACTAGCCCCAAATATGATCACCCCCATCAAAGATATGTATATTTAGTTATTATGTCATGATTATTTAATTTAATTTTTATACAATCATGATTTTAGAAAGGGGAAAAATAAGAGATTCTTAAGGGGTTCCACATGTTACAATATTGCAAGAACCCTTGTTAAATTATTTTGATGATGATAAATTAATTTCTTAATTATACTATGTTTTCCTTTTGACTTGTCCAAACTCTATTATTGAATATGTATAAAGAGGTTGGTGGTTATGTGATTTCCTTTTAGTTATTGGAGTATGAAAAGTATGATCCATGTGATTAATTGAGCCATTAGCTATTTGTAATTGTAACGGGTGAGTGAGAGACTCATTTCACCTTGTTATTATTGTAATGGTTAAATATGATCAATTTTGGGAATGGAAAGAGTTGAAGTTTGTATGTGAAATCAATGTGGAAATTGGAATAGAAAGAGGTATGAGTTTTAGAGATAAAGAGCATTAAGAGAAAAGATATAGAATTAGAAATTACCCATGAGGAATTTCACTGAGGAGAAAAAATATATTTTTACTTAAATGAGTAGGAATTGAAGTAATTTGGAGTTTTAGGACCATGATTGAGGCCTCACTAGGTGTGTAATGAGGGGAATTTAAAAGAGAATATTCTAGAAGGCTATCTAGTAAATAATTGAGCTCACACTAATGATTCAGAGTCCTCCTATATGCTCAATGGCGATATTTCAAACCAAAAATACATCCATATTTGGTGGAGAAACATCCATATAATTATTAATAGTGTCAATCACCCTTGGAATCATGGCCTATCTATAAGGTGGCTTATTCTATAAATACAAAATGCAACAACACCTAATGTTGTGCGGAAATTTGTGCACCCCTAAACAATTAACAAGACAACAATTGAAAACATACGAATTCCTAATAATTTGTGTTATCGATTTATAGGATATTACTATATAAATGAAAAAATTGTGACTTATGAAGCATCAATGTCAATGACAAATATTTATGGAAGGTTTTGACAATATGTGGCTTCATTCTTGTTTCAATTAGGAAATATTTATTCCATTAAGTCTTAATATCCTTAAGTTCCTAGTAAAATAGTGTTATGGTTGAAATTTTAAATGTTTTAGGCATAATATCCTTAAGTTCCTAGTAAAATAGTGTTATGGTTGAAATTTTAAATGTTTTAGGCATAACTATTAATAATGGTATCATGTACATCTTATGAAATATATACCAAAAATTATTCGGTAGAAATTAGAGGTAGTATTGAGCAGCAATAAGCATACCAACGATGAAAAATCCTTAGTTTATGAACGTAAATGTTTTCATTTTATCTTTTTGGTTTCTTTTTATTGTGAATATTATGATTCAATTGACTAATTATTTGGTTGGCTATTGTTATCATAGTTGATAGGTAGTTAGTTAACCAAGCTCTTTGTACTCTAGAGTTTGGAAAAATGAACTAGGTTTGCTTATGTAGTAGAGTTTTCAATGTTTGTTTTCTACTAGCATTTAAATTTTGAAATTAATTTTAAAGTATTTAAAAAATGTCAAAAAGAAATAAGAAAATTAGGAAAAAAACTAATAATTATTTTTTGGCCAGCACTCCATGTTAAAGTTGTTGTTTAAATATTAATTAAAATATACAACCTTGATTTTTTTCCTTACTTTTTCTTTTAATTATTTCTTTTAAAATAAAATATTATTGACGATTAATTATAAATGATTGTGTAACAAAATAAAAATATATATATAATAAATAAATAAACAATTTCAATAATATCAAATATATCTAAATAATTTTTTTGATTTTGAAAATTACATAATATTTTTATAATTATATTATTATATAAGAACAATCACCATAAAACCATAAATAAAAATTAGTTTATTAAAAATAATACAATTAGTAAGTTATAAAAAATAATGTATATATTAAATAAATTTCATAAAATACCTATAATTATTATTATCTATTTTTAAAGTTAAAGCCAAGCCAAACACTAAATCGGTGTATGAGACTCTTTTGTTTGTGAGACAAGGGGTCCACCTCCATGCAACAATTTGACTACTAAGTCTATGAAGGCATACATACTCTTCCCCTTGGTTTTGAACCTATGACCTTCGAGGAGAAAACACATAGTCTTAACAATTAGACCCACTCAAGTTTCTATAAAATACCTATAGCAGATGCAATTTCGTACAACTATATTAAAATTATGAAAATATTTTATATATAATTAATTCATTATTCATAGGGCTCTCTTATAAAAACACACAATACAATACTGCGATGCTCCACCAAATCTCTGGGATGGACAGATGCACAAGGGAGACATGTGGGAGTACCCTAATTTTATTGAAATTTTAGTGGGGACAGCGGGACGTTGGGTATATAATATGTTTTCCTTTTTAATATATATATATATATATATATATATATATATATATATATATTATATATATATATATTATTTCAAATTCATATTGAATAATGAAAGCATAAATAAAATGATACATACATAATTGAATTAAATAATGAAATACATTGATCCATACTTCATCATTATTACTAATACATACATGATTCATCCATAAACCACGAGATTTAAAAACGAAATACTTTGATCCATATTTATTGTTCATTATTCACCATTCTATAATCTACGTTGATTTAAGAATTAAATTCATCATTCTAGATTCTAAATTGATTTAAAATTAAAATTCATCATTTATCATTGTAGAATCTAATTAGTAGTAAGAAAAACAGACTATAATAGATACTATAACTTAAAGACTAAAATATTAAATTGATATAACTAAAACTCAAAAACAATGGAGTGACGTGTCTAAAAGTCACTCTAAAGTACACAGACGGCTTGGTGCTCTTGATTAAAGACTAATTCCATACCCTTGTACATGACAAAATGCAAAGGAAACATTGCAATCCATCAAATCCTGAATTCCTGAAAAACTATTAAGTCTACTGGATTTTGAGTGAGATCTAAAATTCTACATTCTCCATATGAATTCCAATGAGGTCGGAACCACTCTCAAACATCTTGAGTCATTTCATGGTAACATTAAAAATTTAAGTAAAATGATGAAAATGAAAGATAAAGGAGAATGTTGCTTTTACTTTAAAAACTTAACATTACCATGAATTGCATAGTATTAGTAGGGAAATATGGTCAAATACCAAATTTTCCCTGTCATAAAGCATTGTTTACAAGCAAGTTTAAAGTAGATGTATAAACCATTTTAAGGGAAACGTCTAAATCTCCCCTTTTGGGGAGTCAAATCCCCACATTGGAGAAATGTCTCCCCTTATCTCCCCAATAAGAAGACATGAAAAACGTTTCCCATATATCCCTATCCCATAAGAGGACATGAAAAACGTTTCCCATATCTCCCTGTCCCATATATGTGAGGTGCGAGAAATGCTTGCCCGGACCCTAGAAAACGCGTCCCGGTAAAAGACTGGAATAATGTGGATCGAATAGAGATTGAAGTATCTTATATGATATTCGTAACATCCTAGCTCTTATTCATGGCATGCAGCTATAAATAAAAAAACAAAATCAAAATTTCAAAATGGGTCACAAGGGATCTCTCCCTTACAAGGTGGATATAATTAACGTGGGTAGCATTGTATTAATCAAGTACATAAAACCTTGCGATTGCGTGCATTTCACTAGGGTGACATTGTCTTCATGTTTTTTTTTGCCGAATATTATTGCTCTCCATTTATAATAGGACTGAAAATACATTGGGAGTGGCTAGGACATTTGAAGATGAATGAAAGGATGAAAGAGTGCACGCCTACAAGAAGTAGAAGAGACCTCGTCTCGAATATATGGGTAGTTGCATGAAGGGATCATTTCGTTCCATCAAGCCATAGCCTATCATAAATTCATATCTTAACCACATTCAACCATTACTTTTTAATATCACTTCACACCATTTCCTTCCATCCATGTAAACCCCTCTAGGTTAGGGAGGAAAGCTCTAGTGACACATTTTTCCTTAAATTTGTCTTCAATAAGAGATTATTTCGTTAGATACAATGAAAATGGTCATTAACTTTTGGGTATTTATTCTGATCCCAAGTGAGTTTCCAACTCGCACTTTATTTTTGCTATGGTATAGTATAATGTGCTTCATTGAAGGTATTATATGTTCTTTAATTTGATTTGTGAAGGTATTATATCTTCTTTAATTTGATTTGTGGTATGGTGTAATATTGTGCTTTATTTTGAAGGTATTATTTTGAAAGTATTGTATTGAGTTTTACTTTCAATGGTTTTAGTGAGTTTACAATTTATTATTTTTATTATTTTTTGAACAATAAGGAATAAAATAATATGGTGGGCATATTTTGTATTAATGGTTTGTGAATTATAAGTATATTTATAAGTGTTTTTTTATTCAGAAATAATATGTTATTTATAACATTTTATTTTCAATATCAGTTAAATGTAAATATAAATATATGAAAATTTCACTGTGATTTGTAACCTGACAATCTCACTAAATTTTCCATACCATGTAAATATAAATGTAAATATATAGAAGTTTCACTGTGATTTGTAACATGAAAGTCCCACTAACTTTTTAAATTGAAGTGGATAAGTTTTCAATGATTTAAACATATGTTTTCTGTGAATCCAAACACTTACGCTCACCATGATCGTATGAGTGGTAATGGGTGAGGAGATTATGAGATTACCATGCTACTATAACAAGAATCCAAATTTCATGCAACTATAATGAGAATCCAAGATTCACTTCAAATTTAATTTATTATTGGTTAATATATAAATTTAGTTTCACATATACTATTAGTTTCTCAATAAAAAATAAATAAAATGTATTTTTCATGATTAATAATTAATTTACCTTTAAGTATTAAATAAAATATTATATATATATATATATATATATATATATATATATATATATATAATATATATATATATAAATAAAAGGTGTAAGTAGATAATGTCTTAAAATTCTTATTTTATGTGTTTTATGTATAAAATTTTGTTTTATTTACATGTTAGAATTTGAGGTTTCAAGTTAATTCAAAGATTTTTAATAACATATTGGAAGACATTTCTATAAACATAATAGAAATTTGAATTTGTTGGATATATGGTACAAAGTATGTTTACGCATTTCTTTCAAAGCATGGTTGTGTAAGATATGGATACCAAGAATGATTTACATTACATATTTACCATTGCTAAATCAATTTAATGAAAATGAAACAACATATTTTGTTTTTTTCATTATAATGTATCTTCCCTAATAATTTTAAATGCCATTTTAATGTGTAAATTGAAATTAAGCATCTATAAAGGTATAACTACTTTGCATTCTTAATCCTAACTTGACACATCCCAAGCTAGCCCAACTAAAAATACATATAATAGCATAAATAATATAAAACAAAGTGAAGGTATAAACTATAAACACTTATATTAAATATCAACGAAATGACTAGTAACTTTGATGCTCTCCCTAGTTTTACTTGTCATAATTTTACATTTACAGCATTTAGCAAGATAAGTGCATATAACTATAACATTGATTATTTTAATAATAAATCATATAAATTTATGATAGTTTGTAATATCTTCCATATTCTTCACATATATGATTTATTTTTTGAAGCCTTCTACATATTTTATCTATTTTTATTATATACATAACGTTTATCAAACCCAAATAATTTTATATTGAACAAGTAATTAGGAGAGGAAAACCATAGAGTGACTCCATTTGGTGGAGTGATGAAGTGTGATGTTTCTTATTTAGTATCCATTTAACGGATGGAATATATCCATATTTATATGATCATTTAGATGACCCTCTAAATGGGTTCTCCCTTTGGGAATATCTATATGCAATATTCTCCTTAAGGAAAAAGAAGGAAGATAATATGAGTAGGTATGCAACCTACTCATGAAAAGGGATTTAGAAATAAGAGTATAACCTTGAGAATGAATGAAAATGTGAATAAGGCTATGTATTAAGATATATAGACTAATTATACTATCCACAATAATATCATTCTTTTTAATTATTATTATTTCAAGGCATTTGTATTGAGGGAGGGTATATATCATGCACATAACAATATTTATGTATGTTATTCAATGGAAGGAAAGGTGGATGATCATTCAAAGAAGATGAAATTTCCTATGAATTATGTTTTTGAGAAAATATTTCTTATTTTCATTTTGTGGAACTATTTGCACTTACTTCTAGTACATTTTTCTTAATAATTCCACTCGTGTATCCAATTTTGATGTTCTAGGGATATATATTTTAGTGAATGTTATTGATTTATATAATATATGTGGTTATTTATTAGGTTTTTAGTACGATTCATTAACTCAAAAGGGAATATCCATGATGGAAAGACTAGCTTCGATGTAGAAAAATCTATTGATTCAAGAGTAATAGAAATTGATAAGGCTTTAAAGAAAAGAAAAGGTTGTATAAATATACAAAAGAGAAAATGAATCTAGTATTAGGAGAAAATTATAAGAAGAATGAAGTATTCAATATGTCAAAAAAGGATTTAGTGGAAAAATTTCATTAAAAAAATATTGGGAAAAGTTACTTTAGGAAGCAGATGTGGGTAAATTATCTTTCTCTATTTGGCTATAAGAAATGCTTCTATATGCTCACTACAATATGGGTATATTTTATCATATGATAAAAGAAATATGTTCCAAATATTTTGGGCCATCAATGGGGATGAAAATAATTGCCATGCTTTTTCAAGTAGAAGTTCCACATAGTTTATGCTAGGGAAGAAAATATTGGAAGGACTTTATTATAGGTGAAGATACCATTCCCTCTATTAGAATTTTGGTCCCTGTATATTTTTAAGGAAGTTGGAAATGCCCTTTTTCATCTATTGAAAGAGAAATTATCCTTATAAAATGTTGTGAGTATGACAATGACTTGTATTTTTGTTAGATTCTGCCTTAAATAAGCTCTAGAGGGGTCTTTCTTTACTGAACAAAAGCAGCGAGATTTTTGAGAAAACCCTACATTAATTAGAAATCACTTTTAATTGTTATTGGCCTCCTATGTGTCAATGTCAATCACTTTTAATTGTTATTGGTCTCCTGTCCATCAATGGATAGCTTAGGAATGTAATATTCCTTTTGAAAATATCACTATGTATGGAGGTAAAAAAAAAAATGAGTTCCAAAGGAGGATGTTAGAATTTCTAATTGTAATATTATTGAGAGGAAAGGGGGAAATATATTAGTTTTTGGTAACAAATATGTGTTCAAGGATACACTAATTGTAATTGGGTGCTTATTTAGTCATATTTGTCTTCATCTAGCTTTGGTATTATCTTGATGGAGTGATGCAACTACACAAGCCAAGATCCCAAGTTATTCTTCATATATATTTGAGAGTAGAGGTATGTCCAAAAATATTTTGCACCCAATAAATTTTATGTATGAATATGGATAAAATAATATGCCATGGTTTACTAGAGGATACCTATGAACAAAACAATTAGGAGGTTTGGGCATATAATTTTTCCAAAGGATTATCTTTTGGGTTGGGGATTTCTCATTGTTATTCTGTTGAAAAATATTCTTTACAAATTAGGAAGCTAAAGGAGGGGATCTCAAGATGCACATAAGAAGTCCAAGAGGGCTTTATGAAAATGATTTCTCTTAGTTATTTTGAAGTTATGTCTTAGCCCATGATACACCCTTATGTTAATGAATGACCTAGATGTGGTTCAACTGAAAGGTAATTGGGGGTTTAGTTTTTTAGGGAAATATTGTCAATGAGGGTGGAAAACGAGGGAAATTGTTCATTTTATAGAAACACGTGAATTTAAGCTCTAAAGTAGTGGAAGGAAAGAGATGGAAATTAATTGGGTAGATAGAGCTTGAAAAACCCACATGAAACATATCCAATGATTCTACTTCCATTTGACTATAATATTTTGGATATTAACTCCAAAAGAAAACCCTTAAAGATATTATTTAATTCGCATATGGTCAAAGTTATTTTGTTACAAAAGAATATTGGTGGGGGTGAAAATGTGGCTAGGGATATATAGAGACATTTTTTTCAATTGTATTTTTTTACAATAGAATTTAGGAATAAATTTAGGGATTTATAAGAGATTAGTTTAGGAAATATTTCAAATCTATTAATAAATGGAATTTTTTTCTTGAAAAGATATGGTCCTCTACTCCCTACAGATGTGAAATATGTCAAAAATATTAAATATATATGTTTCATACTTTAGAATAGTAAAATATTGAAAAAGGATGTTTGGAACATGATGGATTAGATAGGCGGATATAATTCTTTATTGAGACATGATATTTTTCATTAGGTTCTGATCAATATTGAATTCCTAATGTCAAACTAAATTTTTTATCTAATATTTCATTACAAAGTTGAAATAAATGATATTATTAGGTATAGAACCAACAAAATTAATGCACCTGAAAGAAATGGAATTATTACATATAAAACAAAAAATATAAGTGCAATTAGATGAGTGAAAGAAATGGTACAAGAAAGGTTACAAGTAAATAATATAGATCCATTTAATATGAATATATAATGAAGAGTAATATGAGTTTTAGTAATTGCGTGATTTTGTGAGGAAATCTAATCACTTTATAGTGATAATACAGGTTTATCCTACTATAATAAAACCTTTGAGTCCTTTTAAAGTATATCCATGGTGGACTTAAGAGAAATATTTTCATCAAATTCGTAGTCATTTCTTGGGAGACCAAAAAATGTTAAAGGATGTTAAAGAGCTAGTGGAGGTGGAAGAAAATATTGATAATTCATATGATAAGGATGGAATGGAATGTATGTTGAAGGAAATAATGAAGGAATTAATTCAAATGCAGCACATGAGAAGAAATGTGTTAGAAGATAAGGAAGTAATTTGGACGCTAAATAGTAATATTATCAGGACATAATGAAGGTGATGAAAATTCAATGTTTTTCATAAAAATGATAATAATTGGAAGAATATGAACACTCTATAGAAAGCGTTCAATAAATATGGTGAAAAGGTATATAGATTTCAAGATATCGAAAATATTAATGCTTGAGGATTTAAAAATATTTTCATCGTAGAAGGAAGAACCGCCATAATAGGGGTGGTTATAATAAGAGGCTTATTTCTAAGTGTTTTGGGGAGAGAGGGAAACAAAAATTTAATGGAAGAGATAAAAATGGACGAACTATAAATTGTGTTTTGTAACTTTGAGAAATATAAAATTCCAAGGACAAATTGAAAGTTGATTGAGTTCCTTTTAGGTTTCTTCATATCTATAGAGAATTATTTACAAAGAGTGGTTGAATAATAAATGTTTTTTATAGAAGTGAAAAATCCACAACTTTATATCTTTAATTTTTGAATGTAGAAATCTCACTTTGAGGATTTCAAATAAGCTATTTCATTATGGAATTATATATATAGTCATTGGGAATATATTACTTCGTATGCCAAAAATATTTTATTTCAGGTCATTATAGGAATGCAATTTAAGTCGGTAGAGGGCATACACATACATAAGGAAGTTGGTGTGTATTAATAAGGTTTACATATGATTACTATTGAAGGTCTCAAGGCAAAGGATGTAAATGTAGACCTCAAAATCATATGGTAGGTTTAAGTGGTTGTACTTATCAATCTATTTTTTCATTTAGGTTTTATAATGCCCTTTTTACTTTGTTAATGAACTATGTAACCTTTTTCCTTATTGTTTATATAGTAAATGAAGTATCTATATGACTTTTAATCCATGAAGGGGATTAAGAGAGGATTTTCCTCTATTATAACTCTTGTTTTTAGTAGTTTCATAGGGATTGAGAAGAGGCATAAGTGAAACTAAGAGAAGCACTAATTTAAATTATATTTTTTTTATTGATTATATTATATTTATTGAAGTTTATAGAGGGGATGTTGAAAAATTAAAGGATCCATTAAAGCTATTTTTCATAGTAATAAGTTTGAATTTAACCATTAAAATTCCTTAGGATCTTTTGATAGCTCTTATGATGATGAGGAAGATGCTAATTATAATATCTTCCTTCTTTAAATTTATTGATTTGAATAATGGATTGCAATATCATGGTCATTTCTGAAAATATAGTGAATATGAAAATAAATATTTGTCATTGATATTAGTAAAGGTAAAAGAAGGATTCAGGATTATTGATTATATAATATTTTTAAGGGAGAAATAGTTTCCCTCGTAAAATTTATTCTTGAGGTAATTCTACTTTACTACATGTTTCCTCATCGGATCATAAAAGAAATAACGAAATGCATAAGTTGTACATGCTTCATATATTTGTGGTCTAACTACAAAGAAAAATATAAGTTTTCCATGATGATATGGTATACAATTGCTATACCAAAGGAAATGTAGGGATAAACACTAAAGAATATCTTTTCCTTTTCAAAATCACTGTCTACAAAGAGTGTATGGAGATTGATTCAAGTGAAGGGGATTTAATGAGAGGGATAGAAATATTAAATATTTTTCACTTAGAATTGTGATTAAGATTAGAAATCATGTTTCTATTATGTGAAAGGCTATTGACTTATGATTCCTAGCTATTAGGATAACCTCATGTACAAGGTTAGGTATCAGACTTGTGGGAAGACTTGGACAACATCCATGTGTTGGGAATAATAGAATATAAGAACTATATTACCATACAATAGCACATTAAGAACCATTGGTCTATATAATATATTCCATTTTATGGATTTAGTTTTTACATCATTCAGAAGCAACATTGGAAGTCTATAGATTAGCTAGGTTTAAAATGAGTGGATATAATATATCACAATCCCTATGTAAAGAGCATGAGGTTGATTCATATAGGGATAAGATATGAGAAGAACTATCTTATTTGTGCCATGAATCCTATAAGGAAAAATTCTTCAAAATTGTGCTATAAATCCATTTTCCTTACTGAAATCTTGAAGGACCCTCTCAATGGTGATTTTTCTTAGAATTTTAAGAATATTTATAAAATTCAAAGATTTATGTGGATCTTTTTTTGAACAAGATGAGTATTATATAAGAAAATATGAAGAAGAGAAATAAGTAAGATCCACATAAATGTGTTTAGTGTAAAATATGTCAGGGATAAAGCATTCAATTAATAATGGCTTGCTCAAGCAGAAATAAAGTTTGGGAAAAGATGGAAATCAACATGGAGCTTAATAATTTATGAAGGGATAACACCATATAGATATTGCTTATATGGTGACTTAGAAATTCCACAACTAAGAAATTTAAATCTCTAATTTTTATTATTATATACAATATCTATTTGTCAAAAAACCTTAATATCTTTGAGGAAAAATTCCACCTCACCATTCAAGTTTCAATATCCTTAAAAGAAGAAAACTAAGTATTTTTCAAAACTAGTGAGTTGAGAGCGTAATAAAAAATTTATGCTAAGAGCTTATCTTGATGATGCTACCTATAAGTGTCCTCAAAGCAATGGAATATGAGGAATATTATACACAATTTTTTGATAATTATATATTTGTAATGAACTGGATAAAGAGAGCATTTGACTCTAAAATTATGATTTATAATCCTATTTTATTAAAATTAAGCACATTTCAAACAATTTTAACGATACTTATTCTCAATATGCCTATAGAGAAAATAATTGAAGAACGAATTTATTGTTGAAAGATGGACTTTTTTTTTTTTTTTAACAATGTTTGAATAGAGCATGACACCCATTGTCAAGAATACTGCAATGTTCTTTTTCATGATCATATTCCAACATCCTTATGCCATATTAGCATGAATATTATATATTAGACTCTCGTCTATTAATTTGTGTTAATTTTATCACTACTCAACTTCCTAAGTATAATTTTTCTAATTTGTTTCATTTGATATTTTTTCTACAAAATTATTTACAATATTAAATTCAAATAACTTAATATTTAAATATTATAAATTTTTCTATATAAATATATTTAAATTAATAAAAATTCTATCTATTTTTAAAATAAAAATAAAAAACAGAAATAATATTTAAATTTAGATAATAACATTAAATAATAAAAAAAAATATAATAACATTAAAATTTAAAAATATTTAAAAAAATAAAATAATAGATAATAATAAAAAAACATTTTTAATAATAAGTTTTTTAATATATATATTATATATATATATATATATATATATATATATATAATAAATATTTCAACATATATATACATTTTAGGTATATAAAATTCGTTAACTATAATAAATATATATTTATTATTTATTAAAAGTAAATATAAATTATATATAAAAATGGTAAAAACCTTAAATACAAAATGAGTGAAAATGTAAAATAATTAAAAATATAAAATTCCACATTCTAAATATTTACCACTAAACTATATAATTCCCCATATATTAAGATAAATAAATGTATTATTGAAACTTTCTTTTATATAATTTCCTTTTAAAAACCTTTGATGGTCCTACCTATTTATATCATATTGTAACCACTATTAATACCGTCCATAAAGATGGGTCGAAGTTGAACGACGTAAAAATCCATTTAAAACAAAACATTCAAATATTTCATGGGAATCCTATATCTAAACAATAAAGTAAAGCATACCATAGCATCCAACTCCGATAATCAACACAAATACTTCTGGATATGTACAACATAATGAGGAATATCAACATCCTTTTAAAAAGAATGTAAGTTAGAAGTCATTGAATGATATGTTAATTACGGAAATCTGGCATGGCGATGGAATAGACAGACAAAACTGATAGAATGTATAGGCATAGATACTAATGAAGGAATAGAATTCAAAAAAATTTATAATTGTTTTTCCTTGTGCAATTAAATAGTTTTTGTACAATGTATAAAGAATTTTTTTTAATTATTTAGAACATTGGATTTTAGAGATATCAAGAATTAATTAATTCTAAAATTACTAGTTATTTAAAAATAATTTACATTAAAAACTAAGTGTTTTACTAGAGTTAATATGCAACTAATTTTTTAACATGAAGCCAACTACTTACTCTAGCTAAGAAGAGAGATTACTATGCTTCAGCGCTCCTCTTTAATTTCAACTCTTACATTTATCAATATTGATGATTTCTAAATCTAAACAACATTTCTTTACAATGGTTTGTGAAAATATCATATATAATATCTAGATCCACAAAATTGAATAGATATGTCCACATTATTGACAATCTCATGAATGAAGTGATATCTAGTATTAATGTGTTTACTTTTGTGGTGAAACACACGATTTCTAGCAAGTGCAATAGCTGAAGTATTATCATATAAAATAAGGGTTGACTCATGTTTTCTTTTAGGCCCAAAATCACCTATCAAGATTCTTAACAAAATTGTTTGATATGTTCCTCTTATTACCATTATATACTCTGCTTTTGTTGATGAAATAGCGACAACAGGTTGTTTCTTGGGTGCCTAAGTGAAATGTGTAACCTAAAGTACACTTTATATCATCAATTCTTCCTAAAAAAATTACTATTTATGTAACCAACAAGATGTCTAACTTTTGAATCAGTGTAAAAAAATCCATATTGTATTATTCTTGTAGTATAACTTAGAAAGAAAAATTATTGCTTTCCAATGAGTTTCTTTTCATGACTTCATGAAACTAGATATTAGACAAACTATATACATTATTTTAGGCCTGATTGTTGTGAGATATAGTAGGCTACCTACTAACTACTTGTACAAAGAGGAACTCACAATGGGATTGTTGTCATCTTTGCTTAGCTTGGTTCCTGAGACAATTGGTGTGTCTACTGCCTTGCATTCACTCATATGGAATCTTGTCAAAATGTCCTTTGCATAATTTCTTTGAAAAATGAAGATTTTTTTTTTCGGAGCATTGAATTTCTATCCAAAGAAAATATTTCATGTGAAAAATATTGTTCATTTCAAATTCCTTCTCCATGGTTTCTTGAACATCTTAAAGCTGTAAATCTCCTATGTAAATCATATCATCAACATATGTGCAAAAAAAAAAATATTTTCTTGTAGATATGTTTATGAACAGAGAGTGAGTTCATTCATGCCATGCTTGACTCCTTTGTTAAACATATATAAATCAAGTATCTTGTACCATGCTATAGAGGATTTTTTGTCCCATATAAAACCATTTTTAATCTCTAAAAATTATGTTCTTGAAACTTGATTTCATACCCTAGAGGTTGATCTACATAAACATCTTTCAAGATTCCATTTAAAAACAATGATTTGACATTCATTTGGAAAATTGGCAAATGGTTCTTTATTGTTATTGCTAATATTATTATTACAATATTCAATCTTGCTATTGGGGAAAGATTTCTTCATATTCCACTTGAGGTTGTTGTGCAAAGTGTTTTTCTACGAATCTAGCTTGATGCTTTTTCTATTTTCCTTCTTATCAAAATTCATCTTATAAACTGATTTTGACATCAATGATTGTTTTTCCTTCTTGTATTATAGAAGACTCCATCTACCATTCATCTCTATGGATGTAATTTCTTTATTGATATCTTCAACATGCTCATTCTTTTTTATTTCTTCTTCAAGATGTGTTTCTTGGCAAGACAATAAAGAAAAATGTATTGTTAATTATCGATTCGTTCATAAATCTGTCTCAAAATTCTTGTTTTGTGTAGAATGGTGCATTTAGATTCAACGCTTGAGGATAAATTATGCACAGTTTATCCTCCTCGGTTTGCATGTTCAACTAGAACTTGTAGGCGTGGAAATCCTTGTCATGGTTTTTCTACTCCTATTGCATCACCTTATTCAAATGTACCTGGAGAAATTTGATTCCTATTTTCTGTTTTATCTTTAACATTCCATATTTCATCTTCGAGGCATTTAGCATCTCTTGTAATAATTGTTTTCTTGGTGATAGAATTATACAATTTGTAAGTCTTCGAATCTTCAATATATCCAACAAATATGCACTTTTCACTTTTGTCATCCTATTTCATCCTCATTTCCTCTAGAACATGTACATAGACCACACACCAAAGATTCTCAATTATGATACGCATATCTTCACACCACTCAAAACATATGATGGAACTATGTCTTTCACACTTTTGGTTGGAGATATCTTCAAATAAAAGCGAAGCATGCCACTTGATGCAGGAGCATCCAGCTAGGGCACCATGACCCGGTGTTGGTCTGCGCCAAGGTGGAAGTTGAGTTAGAAAATTGGTTTCTTTATGTTCAGTTTGTCAAAGTAGGATGTAAGACTTTGTTTTCTTTTAATCTCAGTATTAGTTAGGGACAGTTTGGTCAGTTAGGATCACTAGTTTGTTTGTCTTTAATCAACAGTAGGTTAATACCTGTTCTGTCATTTTAGAGGTAAAAAAAAAATATGTTCAATGTAAAATCTTGCTGCATAGGCATAACCGAATACAAGCATAGTTATGTAACTAATAATGAATTACAACTGAAAAGGTAACTACACAGTTCAGGTAACTATGAACAAAGGATATAAATGTACATGAGAAAATCATTAAAAAGGTTCAGCATTTATCATACAAATATTCTTAATAAAAGAGTAGACTTATTCGAATCCATCTGTGTAACCAAAATATTTTCTTTATTGCTTCCTAATTCACCAAACAATCAGAGTAATTGACACAGTGTGTGCAGACTAGTTTGTCTATTTTCCTTTCCCTAAAGAAACAGAGTCTAGACAACGAGACTGTAATGAATTTCCAGAATGAGGATTTGTAACTCATTAAAAGAAATCAATAGTGAATATATATGAACAAACGCAAACAAATTCAGATGAATTAAGCACATACGCACATACAAGCCACATATCATTTTCCCAATTTCGAATCTGTCCACCAGACCGAATACAAGAGCATCTACAGAGCTTTCAGGTCATTGAAGAAATTGCAAATACAACCACAAGATAACAAGCACAGTTCAAGGGCATTCAAGCCTGAACGAGAGCAACAAAAACCATCAACTAACATAAAACCAGAGGTAACTCAAAACCAACAATTTCCCTAAAATTACTTTTCGATTATGACATAAAATCTCTGAATATACATAACAGAGTTCGAATATAGACTACGAATAGTCACAAGCCCAACGGCCGACAAACTCTAAATGAGGGTTTTGGGAAACGGCTCCCATCTGAAATAAATTTACAGTCAACAAGCACAGTAACTAAGGAAGCCCGCATTGAAAACAAAACTAGGATGTTGGACTATTGCCGAGGGACACCAAGAAACGGGCGTTGAGGAAACTAGACCCTCAAAACATACAGGCCCTAATTCTAAAACTGAAAATTAGTTACGTTGATAGAGCCTACTAGGCAGAGGCTGAAGTGACCGTTCCAAGCATGCTCAACTGCAAATCCCATAACCTGCAAAAGAACCAAAACCCAACTGTGGGAAAATTGTCGACAATGGGAGGAAACAGAAGTGCATGAACGTATACAAGGAAGGGATACATCTCCTTACTTGAAGGGTTTGCAGCAAGAACAAAGCATACATCATTGAGCCACGAAACCAAGGCATTGACTTAGACAAAGGAGAAACTACATTAGAAGCAGAACAACGAAAAGATCAAATTGAATCATGGATGGACGAAGTTACCTGCAGTGAAGACGAAGACCGAAGAGCGCCATTGTTTTGTAACGTGAGTGCATGCCAAACCACTGAGATTTACCAGTAAGACGACCTCATCCCAGAGAAGAGACTGTGGAGCAAAGACAAGTTAAAACAATTGCAGAAGAAGTATGAGAATATACTCACACAGGTGACAAAGCCATCTTAGTTTGCATAATGAACCAGGACCAAAGGTCATCTAGGTGAATGTAAGAGCCAAACCCTCAGACAAAGAAACCATGAACATGTGCCCAATAGTTGCAGCGCAACTGCATGCACAGGCAGCATAACCTTACTAGATCAAACCCTTGACAACAAGGAGCAAAGAGTAAGAATGACCGAGTGATAGTCGGAGGGAAGGTTTTGGCATGAACAAGGAGAGGGAAATGCAATCTAAGGCACAGTACAACACATTAATTATGCACATAATTGCCACCACATCAAGTTCTAGAAATATCCGAGGTCGAGTCATTAATTATAATCTAATCCACAGTTAATCACTCTTTATATAATTTAATCATCGACTAATCTAAATTGTGTTGGGTTGGTCCCATCATAGTGGTATTAGAGCAAGGTATTGAAATTGGCTAAAGAAATGGAGGTAGCAAGGAGAGTTCATGGAAGAGGTGTTCGGAGGATAGCAGAGGAAGGACTGAGAGAGGATATCAAGATTCTTACTGCCCATTTGGAGGAAGTTGAAGTAGGGAGAAGAAGGGATCAGGAGGTAGGCGATGATAACAACGAGGAAGCTAAAGTGACAACAGATGGATCGGATGGAGAGGACCCACAAATGAGACTCTTGAGATCGGTCTTAATGGCAAGCAATAAACCCAAACTAGAACTCCCAAATTATGACGACATCCTATCCATAGAGGTTCTGTTGGACTAGATTAGTGAGCTGGATAAGTATTTCAAGTGTGAGGAGGTTAGTGAAAACCACATAGTTAAGTTCGCAACGACAAAGTTGAAGGGACACATAACCCTGTGGTGGGACATTGTCCAAACAGAGAGAAGGAGAATAAACAAGTTTCCGATCAAAAACTAGTCAAGGATGGTGGCCAAGTTGAAGGGTAGATTTCTGCCTAAAGATTATCATATTGCACTACACACGCAAGTGCAGAATCTGAAATAGAAAGGAATGACAGTAAGGGAGTACACTAAAGAGTTTTATCGAGTGAACTTAAGGGCAAGTTATACAGAAGATACCCCGAAGAATACAACCAGGTATGTAAATGGTTTAAGGCTAGAAATTTTAGATGAAATTAGTATTCTTTCTCCAAAGAATATTGAAGAAGTTTATCAGAGTGTTGTGAAAGCTGAAGATAAAATTACTAGAAAGCAAAATGCCAGGAGAGGATGAGGAGCTGGCAGAGGAAGAGGCTAGTCCTACGGCAGAGGGAGAAACACTAGTCGTAATGAAGAACGTAGCAGTTCTAGAGCTTTCGAATCAGCAGAAAAAGGTGACAATACGAGAGGTGGTAGGTCATATCAGCGAGGCAGGGGAAATGGTCGAGGCAGAGGCACTGGTTACCAATGTTACAGGTGTCATGAGTGAGGACACAGATCATTTGAGTGTCTTGAGGTAGACCAAGTTGGACAGAGGGGTGCATATGTTGCACAACCTGAAGAAGTAGAGGCACCTCCCCAAGAAGTAGAAAATTCTCTAGAAATGGGGGAAGCTCTAGTTTTGAACAAGGTGTTTTTAAAACCAGCCAAAGAAACCACCAAACAAAATCAACGGAAAGCTTTGTTTCGGATGGTTTGTAAGTCACATGGTAAGTGTTGTAAGCTAATTATTGACAGCGGTAGTACAGATAACTTGGTGGCCACAAAGATGGTGGAAAAGTTGGGGTTGAAGCAGTTAAAACATCCCAACCCTTACAAAGTTTCATGGCTGCAATAAGGCCATCAGTTGTTGGTAGATGAGCAATGCGAGGTGGAGTTTGAAATAGGTAGGTATAGGGATAAGGTCATTTGTGACATAATGTTGATGGATGTATGTCACATACTATTAGGCAGGCCATGGCAGTATGACAGGAAGGTGGTACATGACGGAAAGACAAACTACTATAAGTTTGTCAAGGATGGGATCAAGTGCCCATTAAGGATGAAGAAACAGCAGGGACAAGTGAGACAAGAGTATTGTTAATGAGTGGAAAATAGTTTCTGAAACAATTTAAGGACAGTGAGATGAGCTATTCTATTGTAAGAAGAGCAAATATGGTGCTACTGCATACAGAGGCGTCAAATTTGCCCGCAGAAATTTAGTAGATGTTGCATAAGTTTACGGATATAGTGGTGGATGACTTGCCAAATAAATTGCACCCGAAAAGAAGCATAAGTCACCATATTGATTTCATACCCATAGAAAGCTTGCCAAACAAGGCAGCATATCAGATGAGCCCCAAGGACAATGAGGAGATTAGAAATCAGGTGGAGGAACTGCTACACAAAGGATTGATAAGGGAGAAATTGAGCCCTTGCGAATTTCCAATGGTTCTCACTCCCAAGATAGGAGGAGAATGGCGGATGTGCACAAACTCAAGGGCCATCAACAAAATCACCATCCAGTATAGGTTTCCACTACCACGGATGGAGGACATGATGGATTGCCTAAGTGGGGTAACATATTTTTCTAAGATATATTTAAAGAGTAGGTATCATCAGATCCAAATTCGAGAGGGGGATGAGTGGAAGACAACCTTCAAGACTAAAGAGGCACTGTATGAATGGCTGGTTATGCCATTCATACTGAGCAATGCACCCAGTACATTTATACAGTTAATGAATGAAATGCTGAAAGAATACATCAGAAAATTTGTGATAGTGTACCTGAATGACATACTAATTTTCAGCAAGACAAGGGAGGAGCACCTTCGACATGTTAGGAAATTGCTCGAAAAGTTGCAGCATAACAAGCTGCTGATAAATCTGAAAAGGTGTACTTTTCTGCAAAAAGAGTTCATTTATTTGTGCTTCATAATAGCATAAAACGAGCTGAAGATGGATCCAGAAAAGATTGCAATGATAGTCAATTGGCCATCCCTGAAAAGCTTATTTGAGGTACATAGTTTTCATGGGCTGACGAGTTTTTACCAGAAATTTTAGTGAAATTTGCACACCTATGTTGGACACTATTAAAAAGGCCAGTCAACCTTTTCGATGGACTGATGCAGTAGAGAGGAGTTTTTAGCTACTAAAGAAGAAGATCACAGAGAGACCTATCCTGAGATTGCCAGATTTTAAAAACTCTTTCAGGTTCGCTGTGATGCTAGCGGTACGGATGTTGGAGTTGTACTTAGCCAGGAGGATAAACCTCTTGCATTTTTCAGTGAGAAGCTAAATGAAAGTAGGCAGAAATATTTGTCCTATGACAATGAGTTATATGCTGTCATCGAGGCACTGAAGCACTAGATACACTATTTGCTGGGAAACAAATTTGTGTTGTTTTCAGATAATTCTTCACTGCAATATGTGATGCAACAGCACAATATGAACCACAAACATGCCAAGTGGGTGGAATATTTGCAGATTTTCACCTTTGTGTTGAAACACATTAGCAGGCAGGCCAACAAGGTGGTGGATGCGTTGAGTAGGAGGGCCTTACTTTTGCAGGAGAGTATTGTAAGGTTTTGAACACTTGGTGAGAGATAACAGAATCCCTTGGAGAGTACTGTACAAGTGAAAGATTTATATCAGAATCCCTTGGTGAGAGATGATAGTCCATGGTTGGACTACAACTTACAAGAGAAACTGTTGTTTAGAGGAGGAAAACTATGCATTCCTGGTTGCTCGATGAGAGAGAACATTATTCGGGAGAAGCACAGTGGAGGTCTAGCCGGATGTTTTCGCATAGACAATACACTTGAGCAGCTTAGTCATCTCTACTTTTGGCCAAAGATGTGAAGGGATGTACAACAATTTGTGACCATATGTAAAGTGTGCCAGTTAGCGAAGGGTCACTGTCAGAACACGAGACTGTATACACCATTACCTGTTCCATGTAGACCGTGGGACTTAGTCAGCTTGGACTTTGTCTTGGGTCTACCTAAGACACAATGGGGTTATGACTCGGTGATGGTAGTAGTGGATAGGTTCTCGAAGATGGCACATTTTATCCCTTAAAGAAAAACCAGCGATGCCACTCACGTGGCCCACTTGTTCCTCACAGATATTGTCAGGCTACATGGTTTTCCTAAGTCTATTCTTTTGGACAGGGATGTGAAGTTTACAGGGAAATTTTAGCGCACCCTGTGGAAGAAGATGGATACACAGTTGAGTTAGAGCTCTGCTTATCACCCGCAAACTGACGGATCAACAGAGCTGGTAAATAGGAGTTTGGGGTACCTGCTACGAAGCTTGATTTGTGAGAATTCGTCGATGTGGGATCAAGTGCTTTCCCAGGTAGAGTTTTCTTATAATGACTTGCCCAATCGCATCACAGGTTGTAATCCATTTCAGATCTTGTACAACATGCATCCTCGCAGAGTGCATGAGTTGCGAGATCTCAGACAGCAAGAAAGGCGAAACACAGTTGGAGAAGATTTCGCTAACATGATGAGAGATTTGCATGAGCAGGTGAAAATTAAATTGCAAGACAGTAGCCAAAAGTATAAACAGCAAGAAGATTTGAAAAGAAGGGAAGTACAGTTCTATGTGGGAGATGAAGTTCTGACGCATTTGTGCAAGGAACGCTTCCCTAGAGGTGCATACAATAAGCTGAAGTATAAGAATATAAGTCCCTGCAAAGTTCTCCGGAAATTTTCAAAGAATGCCTATGAGATACAACTGCCACCAGGGATATGCATTTCACCCATCTTTAATGTAGCAGACCTGTTTCCTTACATTACTGACCTAGAAGAGGAAGATAGAACCACACGGACTACATGGAATACCCAGGATGGAGGAGAAACTTGGATGAGACAAATGCCTTACGTTCAACCTCACGAGATCGAGAGAATCCTCGATGCTCAGGTGGTTAAACAAACTCAGCGGAAGGAGTATCTGTAATACCTGGTCAAGTGGAAGTACCATCCTATTGAGGACAGTTCATGGCTTGATCCCAGGCAGATTGAGCAGACGGGTTCTTTAGTCGAGAAGCTCATGGACTGGAGTCATGATTTCTTTTTACCCCGGCAGACTGACGCAGGAGCATCCAACTAGGATACCATGACCGGGTGTTGGTCTTCGCCAAGGTGGAAGTTGAGTTAGCAAATTGGTTTCTTTATGTTTAGTTTGTCCAAGTAGGATGTAAGACTTTGTTTTATTTTAACCTCAGTATTAGTTAGGGACAGTTTGGTTGGTTAATATCACTACTTTGTTTGTCTTTAATCAACAATAGGTTAATAACTGTTTTGTTATCTTAGAGGAAAAAAACAAATATGTTCAATGTAAAATCTTGCCACATAGGCAGAACCGAATACAAGCATAGTTATGTAACTAATAAAGAATTACAACTGAAAAAGTAACTACACAGTTCAGGTAACTGTAAACAGAGGATATAAATGTACATGAGAAAATCATAAAAAAGGTTCAGCATTTATCATACAAATATTCTTAATAAAAGAGAAGACTTATTCAAATCCATCTGTGTAACCAAAATATTTTCTTTATTGCTTCCTAATTCACCAAACAATCAGAGTAATTGACACAGTGCGTGCAGACTAGTTTGTCTATTTTCCTTTTCCTAAAGAAACAAAGTCTAGACATTGAGACTGTAATGAATTTCCAAAATGAGGGTTTGTAACTCATGAAAAGAAATCAATAGTGAATATATAGGAACAAACGCAAGCATATTCGGATGAATTAAGCACATACGCACATACAAGGCACATATCATTTTCCCAATTTCGAATCCATCCACCAGACCAAATACAAGAGCATCTACAGAGCTTTAAGGTCATTGAATAAATTGCAAATACAACCACAAGATAACAAGCACAATTTGAGGACGTTCAAGCCTAAACGAGAGCAACAACAACCATCAACAATCATAAAACCAAAGGTGACTCAAAACCAACAATTTCCCTTAAATTACTTTTCGATTATGACATAAAATGTCTGAATATACATAGCAGAGTTTGAATATAGACTACGAATAGACAGAAGCCCAATGGCCGACAAACCCTAGACGAGGGTTTTGGGAAACAACTCCCATCTGAAACAAATTTACTGTCAACAAGCACAATAACTAAGGAGGCCCACATTGAAAACAAAACCAAGGCGTTGGACTATTGCTGAGGGACACCAAGAAACAGGCATTGAGGAAACGAGACCCTCAAAACGTATAGGCCCTAATTCTAAAACTGAAAATTGGTTACATTGATAGAGCCTACCAGGCAGTGGCCGAAGTGACCGTTCCAAGCACGCTCAACTACAAAACCCATAACCTGCAAAAGAACCAAAACCTGACGATGAGAAAATTGTCAACAATGGGAGGAAACAGAAGTGCATGAACGTATACAAGGAAGGGATACATTTCCTTACATGAAGGGTTCACAGCAAGAACAGAGCACAGGCCATTGAGGCACGAAATCCAAACATCGACTAAGACAAAGGAGCAACTATATTAGAAGCAGAACAACAAAAAGAGAAAATTGAATCATGGATGGACGAAGTTACCTGCAGTGAAGCTGAATACCAGAGAGCATCATTGTTTTGTAACCTAAGTGCATGCCAAACCACTGAGATTTACTAGCAAGACGACCTCATACTAGAACAAAGACTGTGGAGCAAAGACCAATTAAAATATTTGTAGAAGAAGTACGAGAATATACTCACACAGATGACAATATCATCTTAGTTTGCATAATGAACCAGGACCAAAAGTCATATAGCCGAATGTAAGAGTCAAACCATCGAACAAAGAAACCCTGAACAGCGCGCCCAACAGTTGCAGCATAGCTGCATGCACAGGCAGCATAACCTTACCAGAGCAAACCCTCAACAACAAGAAGCAAAGAGTAGAAATGACCGAGTGATAGTCAAAGGGAAGGTTTTGGCATGAACGAGTGGGAAACACAATCCAAGGCACAATGCAACACATTAATTACACACATAATTGCCACCACATCAAGTTCTAGAAATATCTAAGGTCGAGTCATTAATTATAATCTAATCCACAATTAATCATTATTTATATCATTTAATCAGTGACTAATCTAAACAGAGTTGGTCTGGTCCCATCACCACTTCTTCTTCCTAATACTCATTTAGAAAATTATTTGTCTTCAACATGCTTCTTTTTATATTCATGAAGGCTTGGTTTTTCCTTTCTACTACTCCATTTTCCTGTGGAGTGTACCTTGTTGTAAATTGCATTTTGATATTGTGGTCCATTGGAATAATATTCACCTTCTCCATAGAATCTTAATATTTTAATTTTCTTTACACTTCCCTCCTTTGTCCAGGATTTGAAATGCTTGAAATTTTCAAATGTATCATATTTGTTTTTTATGAATAAGACCAATGTCATCACTGAAATCCTCAATAAAGAGTATAAACTAGAAAATTCCTCTATTTACTAAGTTTGCACTAGATGAGAAAGGTCTCTATCTACTAGTTCAAGTGGAACTGTGTCTCTATAAATAGAAGAATTGGAAAACTATTTCCTTGGTCTTTGGCAAAGGTACAAATTTCACATAAATTATGATGGACATAGATTGCAAGTAGACCTATAACCATAGAATTTTTTTTTGTAAAAGAAAAAACGGGTTTATAAATTGTCATATCTAAGATTCCATAATGTTGTGTCATCCGAACTTACTACAAACTAAACAGACATTTCTCAGGGAAACATATTATTTATGGTCATTTGGATTTTGATATGACTTTTTAATGGGTGTCCCATCAATAATTGTGTAACACCTTTAAACTTGACTTCAAAACCATTTTCACTCATTTGTCATTTGTCTTATATTTAACGAGTCATGTTTAAGACTTTATACATAAGAGTGATTGAAAGAGACGACTCTTGATATTCGTGGACCCGAACAACTGGTTTTTTGTCAATAGGATTTGGTTTTGGTCCTTCGTCCATCGAGTTTTGAGAGACAACGTTTCTGTATATCCGACATAAAACCATATCTTTCAACCGCACAAGCGGATATATTTTACAAATCACTACTCTGTACAATTAGGAATCATAAAACCTAATCCATTTTAACCCTTAAGCCATTAAAAAACCATTACACAAATCTACAATCCGTTCAGTGATATTAATCACCTTAACGGATTAAAAAAAAATAGTAAGTCATGCAAAATTATAACTACCTAACTCTATTGCAAATCGCTAGTATTATTGATCAATAAACAAATAAGAAGAAAACTTGCGTACATAGGTCAGCGACTGTTCAACTTAATTCGATTGTAGATTGTTGAAATATTTTAACTTAATTCAAATGCAGATTGTTGAAATATTTTAGAATCCGACAAATTAATGTTAAATTAATTATTTAACCTCTACCCTCTGTTTATAATGCTTAGCTCTCCCTGCTCTGCCCTTGGATACTTCTTCCAACATTGCAACTTCCTCACCAAGTTCTCTACACATATAAAATAAGAAAGTGTTTGTAGATAACATGAAAACATTCTAGAGAATTAACGAGTTCTGTACACAAATACAGTATGAAAGCGTCAATAAATAAGTTGGAAAATCTTCTAACGTCCATTTCAAAATGTGGATGGATAAGGTGGCAAATGTTTCAAAGAATGGACTTTCAATGTGGATTGAAAGATGCAATGGGATTGGAAGTAGCAGAAGGGAAAATATCTACGCATGGGAGGGAGACTACAGTCCATAAACGGTTTGTCGTTCAAAGTGTTGTATATCTAAACCGGAAATATTATAGATCTGATAAGAAAGTATGAGATAATGCAAATAAACCCAGAAATAATATGAAATGACTCGTTATTGATCAAACCCTTAAGGTAGGACAACACCATACATTCACTCCTTGAGGAAGGAGAACACTCCACAAGCCATATGCCTGTTCATACAAGAATACTTCTCTTCATGTCTCTCCATGTGGAGTCTCTAGCCTCTATATAAGCCTCATACATACAATACCATGCATCAATACCATGGTTTACTCATCCCATCAACTAATACCATGGGCCCATTACATTATTATTAACTACTTGTGGTCCCTTACATGACATGGGTTAACCACCTTATTTATTACTATGGCCCATCCCATTATTACATTATTACCTTGGGTACCTCCCTCGGTACCCCATATTACCCTCCTAGGTATATAACATTCCACCCCCCTAAGCATGTTTCATCCCCGAAACATGGGAAGAACACAAATAATAAGATCTACTCAAAAGAGTAGTCCACTTCTACCATGCATGTGCATCTAGCCATCCAAGAGAAAGGTGAACCCTCGATCTCACTGGTGCCTCGCTCGCTTGAGATGGAAGTTGACCGTGGTAGCTCTTCTGTGTTGATGTGTAGTAGGTGGATCTTTGCTTCTCCCTATCTATCTTCTGGGGGTTGTTGTCCTTGCGACTAACTGGTTGCCATCTTGATGGTTGTCTTGCGGGGTGATGTGGGTGATGATATGTTGAAGTTTTAACCCACGGTGTCTTCTTCTTTAATTCACCCTACTGAGGTGCCTGTTGTGGTGTCTTCTTTTCCAATATGACTTCAACCACTGAGTCCTCCTTTGATGTATCAGCACCTATAACCTTTTCTGCTTCCGCCTCTGTTTGTGTCTGATTGTCGACCATCAACTGCTCATCATCTGATATGTCAGACCCTGGAACATCTTCTGCTTCAGCCTCCTTGGACTCTATCTGGTTATTAGCGGAAATATCCTGTAATGCAATTTTCTTCTTTTTATACCAGAGCTTTAGGAATTTCTTCTGTACATTAATATTGATAGTACCTACCGATTCCATCCAAGGGTATCCCAAAACAATATCCATAGTATCCATCTCTGAAGCATAAAAATCACCATGCAACACATATTTATCCACAGAAATCTTCAAATCCTTGTACACTTGAACATCCTCATTATCAACCTGTGTATGTTCAATTTGTTTTGCTAGGACTTGCAATTTTTTTGCCAAATTAACACTGGTAAAATTATGTTTACAACTAGGATTGATGGAAACAATGATCTTCTCTTTCTGAATCAGTCCCTGAACCTGCAGTAAGGATATACCAGTAGGAAATAGCCCCTTATGTGTTTCATTCTCCTTTTTTCTAGCCTTAGACCATTTGTCCAAAAGGACCTTTTCAAATTCTGCATCTGAAAGTTTGGTCAACTGCTTGTGGTCAAGTGATTTCCACCACCATGTGGAAGCCTCATCTATTAAAAGTAACCACACTTTACCCCTCCAATCTGTCTTAAATATAAGCTTTAGTTCCTTTATGAATTCTTCAATAGTCGGACCATCATCTTTTCCTGTAAAAAATAGAACCTCAATAGAAGCCATGAAGGTTTGAAATCCACTTACTTGGCTAAAATTTGAGAATGTCACAGTTTCGTCAATATTGCTCAGAATCTTTATTATAACCTGTTTTTGGAAATGTAACAACCATTCTGCATCTGCCCATGTGATAGAAATCCTGATCCAGGCACTAGAATTCCAGCTTTGCGATGCTACTCTCCCGCCGTCACTCAAAATTTATGAAAAAAGTGTTGATTTTAAATCTGCGATATCTCCTTCATCCGGACTCCGATTCGTCTGAGTTTTTTTTTGAAATTGGGTGTTTTTTCAAAAGAATTCCATATCTGCAATTATATATTGCAGATCTTGCACCAGGACGTTTGGATCTGTGCCGCAAACGCGCTGTGTTGAAAAATTAGATACAACCCCACTGATTTTTAGATCAGCGATATCTCCTTCATCCGGACTCCGATTCGACCGATTTATTTTTGAAATCAACTATTTTTTCACAAATAATACAGATTTGTAATCATATTTTGCATATCTTGAACCAAAATATACAGATCTGATCTGCAAACTCGCCGCCCTTGAAATCCTGCAAAAAGTAAAAAAAAATCTCCACTTTTGTGCCCAAGAAAGTGCTCTGATACCACTTGTTGTAGATCTGACCCAGAATATTATATATCTGATATAAAAATATAATATTATGCAAATAAACCCAAGAAATAAGATAGAAATGCTTCTTTATTATATCAAAACCCTTATGGTAGGGCAACACCATACATTCACTCCTTAAGGAAGGAGAACACTCCACAAGCCATATGCTTGCTCATACAAGAATACTTCTCTTCATGTATCTCCATGTGGAGTCTTTAGCCTCTATATATGCCTCATACATACAATACCATGCATCATTACCATGGTTTCCTCATACCATCAACTAATACCATGGGCCCCTTACATTATTATTAATTACTTGTGGTCCCTTACATGACATGGGTTAACCACCTTATTTATTACTATGGCCCATCCCATTATTACATTATTACCTTGGATACCTCCCTCGGTACCCCATATTACCCCCCCTAGGTATATAACACAAAGTCATTCTCGAATCGTAACCTGATCCTCTACTTAGTGATAGTGATAGCTGTATTGTCTTTCTTGGATTGAAATTTCTGCTGGAATAGCATGACAGCTTGCATTTGGATCTGATTTGATTTAGTGCATTGGGAAAACAATTTTTTGGTTCGTTTGGATTCGATTTAGTTGAGTGGGACGGATATGATAATAGTTTTCTTCCACGAATGGATTGAAAATTTCTGGTAGTCGGTAATAATATAGCGCGGGAAATGTCTTTAGTAGGTAACTATGGGAGAAAGCGTGTGACTTATAAGTTGGTGATTTTCTTTCGGCCAACCTTGAGCCTTCAGCCTGCCTTCAGCCTTCGGCCCGCCCTGAAGGGGGCCCCATCACCCCACCTTCCGACCAACAACCAAAACCAAACCAAACCAAACCACCCTTGGTTTATCTTTTATAGATCTCATCTTTCCTCTTTCCATTTATACCAGGCATCCTTCACCCCTCCAACATCCTAACATTTGTGTTGTCTGGCTTTTTATCTATCAATTTCATAGGTATTTGAGATTATTCCAATTCTAATAAATCTATATTTTAATTAGATGAGGAAATTAATATAGTCAAATTTTATTTAGAAAAATGTTCTATTTGACAATAAGATGTGTAATTTTTTTTTGTCAAGTTAAATTAGATTCCTGTCATGTGGCTCCCCACCCACTAATTTCCTAAGAAATTGAGATTAATCTAATTCCAATAAGTTCATATTCTAGTTAGATGACGAAATTAATATATAAGTAAATTTATTTTAGCAATATTTTTCATTTTCTCAAATTAAAATTAACCCATAACTTTTTTTATATAATTAGTTAGATAAATATATAACATTAATAATACATTATTCATATTCCAATAATGCATTATTCATATTTCAATAAAAAAATTTGTTAAGTTTATGAAACCTTCCTCATATTAATAAAATATTAATATGATTATCGTAATTATATTTATCTATAACTTTAAATAGGCACATCAAATAATTTATAGTATCCATATACACGGATATAATTTCTAACGAATGTCTGTGTACATCCAAACCATTGTATATTAATTCAGCATTGCCACCTCTATATTGTTTATATGATTTGCTGCACTAAGTTCTCTACATCCATGAATTTCGTGAGCAAGTGCTCTACATGATAGTTACCAAGTTCGCCCGAATTCGGTCAAACAGTACGAAAATTCGCTGATTCGGTTCGTCCGCCGAACAGTTCGCAGAAATTCAATCTGATTCGTTGCATTAAAGGTTAATCGCGGGGTTAATGCAGTTTGTTAATTCTGTGCGTAGGATGCCTTCTTACCATATATATGGAAAATCTGAAAATGACAAGGAGTTAGGGTTAGTAAACAGTCACCCATTTCAAAGTCAATCCAACAATTACTTGTATATTTGGATAGAAAAATGGTCATAATCTCTGTAATTCTTTACGAGGAGTATAACCATAAATAAATAAATCGATGCCAAAGTGTTACCAATTGAGAGGGTTTCAGTCGCAATTTTTTCCTCCCAACACTTCACGAACTGAATGAGGGAAGCAGAGAGACGGCAGGAGGCCATTACTTTGAAAAGAGAGATAGAAGCGGGATGGAACGCAGAGAGACGGGAGGAGGCCATTACATTGAAAAGAGAGACAAAAGCGGGATGGAATATAGGGAAAGAAGAAAAATTATCAGTAGAAAAAGAAAGTAAAAATTGAAAATATCATTGAAATTAGAAAAAATCAGTTTTTTCAATAACAGAAAATAAGTGAAAGTAGCTTATTTTTTCATTGTTACAAGATTCTATGAATCGAAATAAAGAGTTTAGATGACATATATAAAGAAGGAAAATAAAAAGTTAAAAAGACAGAACAAAATAGAAGGTAAAATTATTATTAGAAAATTTCTGTTTTTTCAATCATGGAAACCAAAATGTGTGAAGTAACTTAATTTAATTAGTTTTTATTTATTGAAAGATTGATCTTTTGGAGAGAAAAGATGAATAGTAATTTTATTTCTAACATTGTTATATTATTTAAATTAATAAAAAATATTCCTAATTCAAAATAAATTGAGAAAAAATTAAGAAATAAATGTTTTTATGATGTCTATTATCGAATTTTTTGCGAATTAAATTTTTTTCATTCGAATTTTTATCGTATCGAATCGAATTCGAATTTGAATTCGAATTCGAACTTGGTAACTATGCTCTACATATATACGTACAATATGAAAGCGTTTGTAATAAGTAGGAAAATGTTCCTAGGAATTGACGTCCAATTTCGACCTGCACTGGGATTCGGGTCCAGCAGACTAATGACAAGTGGGAATCTGCACCTATGTCAGTGGGCCACCACTCTATAACGTCAGTACGTCCGTACTTCGTACCATGGAAATTCTATACCAGCTTGCCTCAAGATTGGATGTCATTTGATTCATTTGAAAAATGATTTGGATGTCATTTGACCCAGTGCGGTTGGCAATTGCGGTACCGCAATTACTGGGAAGGACATTTTTAAGTAAATGACTATCATAACATAGGGGCAGAATGTTATGATCGGTTAATCTTCCACGAATGGATTTAAAATTTCTAGTGACAGTACGAAAAAAACATATTCCTTGCATGGTGATGATTTGACACGGAAAAACTGATACCATAGACGCGTGTTGAATGACGCTAGCTTATAAATGGCTTGCGTAGAGTTACGAAATATATTGTATGGTTCATGTATTTGTGTTTTGAATCTTTGTCACTCCCATTTCAACTCCTCAACGTTGCATAAAATTACGAAATATATTGTATGGTTCATGTATTTGTGTTTTAAATCTTCGTCACTCCTATTGCAACTCATCAGCGTTCAATTGATCGGAATAAACCACTACACTCACTATAACACCCTATGCTACATGAAAGAATCATTGTGGTCATTAAGTTCGTTGTTATATCTTGATGTATTAATGTCTTTTATTTTATGATAATGGTTAATATTAGAAATCACATATTACCATTGGTTACCTAAGTAATGAGTATCATATGTTAACAAAAATAAACTATTTGCAATAGTTAAAAGAAACAATTACCTCTATGTTTGGAAAGGGAAATATAGAGTGGAAAGAGAAGAAAAAAGGATCCCGGTCGAATAAACCGATGGGAAAATCGCTCAAACACAGTAAAAAAAAAAAAGTAGAACTTGAGGCTGAACAATGAGTCTTGAGGCCCAAGGTATTAACTGTAGCTAGATATAATCAAGTGGTTAAGGAGAGAAAGTGCTAGGGGGAGATTCTGGATGTGACTTCCAGGCTTGTGGTTGGGAGGAGAGACTTTCCAGATAACTTTGGAATTTTATGTTGACAAGTTAATCAAATAAATAATATAGCTTTTATTTAAGCAATGATGATGATGGATTAATAGAAAAATGCTTTCTTACAGTAATAGGGTAGCTCATTATATGTATTATAGGAAATTTACTTGAAACAGTAATAGAATAAATTAAAATAGAAAAATTTCCTTATTACCTTAACAGAATAATTCAGATGCTCAATATAGAAGTAGAAAGAAATTCATGTCATAGGAACAAGTGTAATTATATAGTAAAGCCATAAGGCTAGAAAATCATGAAGTGCCAAATGAGCATTCGGTTCCTACTATACTACCCAAAACATGCATTTGTAAATTGGAAAAGCAATCGTATTATTTTTGATAGAATAAACTGTATTTTTAAGCCGTAACAAAGGAATTCCTCCCGTTAACTAGATTGAATAAATCTTTTAGTCAATCACTCAAAAGAAAGAGAACTTGCTTAAAGAGAGCTTGAAAGAAATAACTAAGTGACTCCTCAGGCATAGACATTTACATAAATGATATAACATATGCATCAAATCGAAAAACGAAGATACTAACGAATATTCCAGAACAATTATATAAACCCTTTCATAGTCGGTTAATGAAAACTGTGTAGCTATAATTTAACTAAATAAGTAAAGATCATCTCCAACATCTTATAGTAGCAGGGTGCAGTGGCCTATATACATATAATCAAATGGAGGTAAAACCAAAAAGAGGGAAAACCATCGAGTTTGTAATACATGGAAAACTAACTATTCCAGAAGAGTTTTGTACTCATTAACATACAAAAAAACAAATATTAAATAGTCTTTTGAATCCAGAAAGCAAAGAAACATTATCAACTTTGCAACCATGAAAATCAACATAAATGGAAGTTAACTATTTATAAAGTCTTCCAGATAAAAGATAAGAACCGGGTAGGTTCCGGAAGAAAACCTCCACTAAGCGATTTTCCGCATACATCTAAACCATACCAATCAAACTAGGTGAGCTTTGGTGAGTAGTTTCCAACCTGTAGACAATCAAGTAGGGTATCAGTCCTCATAACCTTGGAGGGCACGGGTCTGACTCCATAAGGACCCCAGTACAGGCAGCACGTTAACTGCAACATCATAAATATATCATTATCTAAGGTATGTCTTCTATTTAAGAAATCAACTAAAGACCAAAGAAACCAAGATTAAAACCTCAACTGAGCACTGAAGGTTCCATCCAAGAGCAGTCCGCCTACATAAGAAAGCATCACCTCTATATAAGTAGTATGTGGAAATAATTTGAACTGTAAAACAATGTTAAAGCATGTAAGCTCACCTTCCTCAAGTCGGCACCAAAGCTCATTAAACCTCGATGAACCAGAGAAGCATTGTGATGCCCCTGAACTTGGAGGGTTACCTAAAAAGCCATTACAATTCATGAGGCAGAAAAGAAGGTAAGAGAAGTAATTGTTATGTAAAAGGATGTACAAAGAGGTTAAGTGTTCCATTACCTCCCTGATTAGGATGGCTGACGAATACCATAACTCTCGATAAACAAGTTGCAAAACCAACTAAAGACCTGGTGGCCGAATTCATTGCAAAGAGGCTGACCCATAAGCCCTTTGAATGAAAATCACCTTCCATCCAATCAGAGACGATGGACAGGGTAGTTGGAACAACCCTAAACCCTCTCCATTGTTGGATTCCTCCAAACAGATCAATAGATGCAAGCAAGAACATGTGTCTTGGTGATGATTCAACGATGAATGGATGCCTGCTAGAGAACAACCCCAGATCGCGCGACGTGGAGGGACGTACCCAGTATTTAGGGATTTGATAAAACATTAGTTTAGGAAATATTTCAAATGTATTAATAAATGGTTTTTTTTTCCTGAAAATATATGGTCCTCCACTCCCTAGAGATGTGAAATATGTCAAAAATTCTAAATACATATGTTTCATACTTTAGAACTGTAAAGTATTAAAAAAGGATGTTTGTAGCATGATGGATTAGATAGGAGGATATATTTATTTATTGAGACATAAGTTTTTTCATTAAGTTCTGATCAATATTGGATTTCTAATGTCCAACTAAATGTTTTATCTAGTATTTCATTACAAAGTTGAAATAAATGATATTATTATGTATATAACCAAGAAAATTAGTGGACCTAAAAGAAATGGCATGATAACATATAAAACAAAAAAATATAAAACAAAAATATCAGTGCAACTAGATGAGTGAAAGAAATGGTATAAGAAAGGTTGCAAGTAAATAATATAGATTCATTGAATATGAAGATATATTGAAGAGTAATATCAGTTTTAGCAAATGGGTGATTTTATGAGGTAACCTAATCACTTTATAGTGATAACACGGGTTGCTCTTACTATAAGGAAACCTCCAAGTCCTTTTAAAGTATATCCATGGTGGACTTAAGAGAAATATTTTCTTCAAATTCATTAAGGAAAATTAGTTTCACTTCAAAAACTCTACCTCCAAGTCCTTTTAAAGTATATCCATGGTGGACTTAAGAGAAATATTTTCTTCAAATTCATTAAGGAAAATTAGTTTCACTTCAAAAACTCTTTAAGGAGAACCTATATACTAGTTGAAAAGAAAGAAAAATAAGTTAAGAAAGTAGTCATTTCTCGAACCGACCAAAAAATTGTTAAGGGATGTTAAAGAGCTAGTGGAGGTGGAATAAAATATCGATAATTTATATGATAAGGATGGAATGGAATATATGTTGAAGGAAATAATGAAGGAATTAATTAAAATGGAGCATATGAGAACCAATTTGTTAGTAGATAAGGAAGTAATTTGGAGGCTAAATAGTATAGAATAATGACATAGTGAAGGTGATGAAAATTCAATGTTTTTCATAAAAATATAATAATCGGAAGAATATTAACATTCTATAGAAAGTGTTCAATAAATATGGTGAAGAGGTATATAAATTTCGAAGATATAGAAAATATTAATGCGTGAGGATTTAAAAAAAATTTCATCGTAGAAGGAAGAACGACCATAATAGGGGTGGTTATAATAAGAGGCTTATTTCTAAGTGTTGTGGGGAGGGAGGGAAATGAAAATTTCATGGAAGAGATAAAAATGGATGAACTCTAAATTGTGTTTCGTAACTTTGAGAAAGATAAAATTCCTAGGACAAATTGGAAGTTGATTGAGTTCCTTTTAGGTTTCTCCAAATCTATAGAGAAATATTTACAAACACTGGTTGAATATTAAAGGGCTTTTATAGATGTGAGAAATCCACAACTTTATCTCTTTAATTCTCAAATACATAAATCTCACTTTGAGGATTTCAAATAAGCTATTTCATTATGCAATTATATATATAGTCATTGGGAAGATCTTACTTTGTACGCCAAAAACATTTTATTTCAGGTCATTATAGGAATGCACTTTAGGTTTGTAGAGGGCATACACATACATAAGGAAATTGGTGTGTATTAATAAGGTTTACATGTGGTTAATATTGAAGGTCTCAAGGCAAAGGATGTAAATGTAGACCTCAAAATCCTATGATAGGTTTAAGTCATTGTACTTATCAATCTCTTTTTTCATTTAAGGTTTATAATGCCCTTTTTACTTGGTTAATGAAATATGTAACCTTTTTCCTCATTGTTGCTTTAGTAAATGAAGTAACTATATGACTTTTAATACAAAGGGGATTAAGAGAGGGTTTTCTTCTATTATAACTCTTGTTTTTAGTAGTTGCATAGGGATTGAGAAGAGGCGTAAGTGAATCTAACAGAAAAAATATTTTAAACTGTATAAGAATTGGGAATTCATTTTTTTATCATACATTCCTTTTATTGATTATATTTTATTTCTTGAAGGTTGTAGAAGGGATGTTGAAAAATTAAAGGATATATTAAAGTTATTTTTCATAGTAATAGGTACGAATTCAATCATTAAAATCCCTTAGGATCTTTTGACAACTCTTATGATGAGGAAGATGCTAATTATAGTATCTTCCTTCTTTAAATTTATTGATTTGAATAATGGATTGCAATATCATGGTCATTACTGAAAATATAGTGAATATGAAAATAAATATGTGCCATTGATATTAGTAAAAGTAAAAGAAGGATTCAAAATTATTGATTATACAATATTTTTAAGGGAGAAATACTTTCCGTCATAAAATTTATTCTTGAGCTAATTCTAGTTTACTACATGTTTCCTCATTGGATCATAAAAGAAATAATGGAATGCATAAGTTGTATATGCTTCATATATTTTTGGCCTAGATACAAGGAAAATAGAAGTTTTCCATGGTGATATGATATAAAATTGTTATACCAAAGGAAATGTAAGGATAAATGCAAAAGAATATCTTTTCCTTTTCAAAATCACTATCTACAAAGAGTGTATGGAGATTGATTCAATTGAAGGGGATTTAATGAGAGGGATAAAAATATTAAATATTTTTTTTCTTGGAATTGTGACTAAGATTAGAAATTATGTTTCTATTATGTGAAAGGCTATTGACTTATGATTCCTAGTTATTAGGATAACCTCATGTAGAAGGTTAGGTATTAGACTTGTGGGAAGACTTCTAGAACATCCATGGGCTGTGAATAATAAAATATAAAAACTATATTACCCTACTATAGCACATTAAGAAATATTGGTCTATATAAGGTATTCCATCTTATGGATCTAGTTTTTACATCATTCAGAAGCAACATTGGAAGTCTATAGAGTGGCTAGGTTTAAAATGAGTGGATATAATATATCACAATGCCTATGTAGAGAGCATGAGGTTGATTCATGTAGGGATAACATATGAGGAGAAATATCATATTTGTGCCATGAATCCTATAAGGCAACATTCTTCAAAATTGTGCTATAAATACATTTTCCTTACAGAAGTCTTGAAGGACCCCCTTGGTGGTGATTTTTTTTAGAACTTTAAGAATCTTTATAAAATTCATAGATTTATGTGGAGCTTTTTTTGGAAACGATGAATCTTATATAAGAAAATATGAAGAAGAGAAATAAGTAAGATCCACATAAATGTGTTTAGTGAAAATATGTCAAGAATCAAGCATTCAATTAATAATGGTTTGCTCATACACAAATAATGTTTGGGAAAAGATGGAAATTAAGATGGATCTTATTAACTTTTGAAGGGATAACACCATAGAGATACTTATTATATTGTGACTTAGAAATTCCAAAACTAAGAAATTTAAATCTCTAATTTTTATTATTACATCTAATATTTATCTTTATCTCTCAAAAAAATCTTAGTATATTTGAAGGAAAATTCCTCCTCACCATTTAAGTTTCAATATTCAAGTTTCAATAGCCTTACAAAAAGAAAACTAAGTCTTTTTCAAAACTAGTGAGTTGACAGTGTAATAAAAATTTTATGCTTTCAGCTTATGTCGATGATGCTACCTATAAGAGTACTCAAAGCAATGAAATACGAGGAATATTGTACACAATTTTTTGATAATTATATATTTGTAATGAATTCGATAAAGAGAGAATTAGACTCTAAAATTATGATTTACAATCCTATTTTATTAAAATTAAACTTATTTCAAACAATTCTAACAATACTCATTCTTAATATGCCTATAGAGAAAATAATTGAATAACAAATTTATTGTCAAAAGAAAGTTTTTTTTTTTTAACAATGTCTGAACAGAGCATGACACCCATTGTGAAGAATGCTGCAATGTTCTTTTCATGATCCTATTCCAACATCCTTATTAACATGAATATTATATATTAGACTTTGGTCTATTAATTTGTATTAATTTTATTACCACTCAACTTTCCAACTGTATTTTTTCTATTTTGTTTCATTTGATGTTTTTTCTACTAAGTATTACAATATTAAATTTCAAATAACTTAATATACAAATATATAAATTTTAGATCAATATATATAAATTAATAAAATTTATTATAAAAAAATTATATCTATTTTTGAAAAAAAAACTCAAATAAAACAATTTAAATATATAATAACATTAAAATAATAAAAAATAATAACATTAAAATTTCAAAAATATGTTTTAAAAAAAAAAATTATAATAGATAAAATAACAAAAAATATAATAATGTTTTTAAAAAATAAAAATACAATAGACAATAATAACAAAGAAGAAAACATTTTAATAATAATTTTTTTTTAGTAAATAATTTCTTTTTGAAATATATCAACATAATACATACATTTTGAGTATATAAAATTGGTTAACTATTAATAAATATATATTTATTTTTAAAGATAAATAAAAATTATATAAAAATTGTAAATATTTAAATACAAAATTAGTGAAATGTAAAATAATTATAAATACAAAATTCCATATTCTAAATATTTACCAATAACTATATAATTCTCCATATATTAAGATAAATAAATGTATTATTGAAACTTTCTTCTATATTATTTCCTTTTAAAAGCCTTTGATGGTCCTACCTATTTATATCATATTCTAACCACTATTAATATCATCCATAATGATGGGTCGAAGTTGAACGACGTAAAAATCCATTTAAAACAAAACATTCAAATATTTAATAGGAATCCTATATCTAAACAATAAAATAAAGCATACCATAGCATCCAACTCCGATAATCAACACACATACTTTTGGATATGTACAACATAATGAGGAATATCAACATCCTTTCAAAAAGAATATAAATTTGAAGTCGTTGAATGATATTTTAATTATGGAAATCTGGCATGGCCATGGAATAGACAAACAAAACTGATAGAATGAATAGTCATAGATACTAATGAAGGAATAGAATTCAAAAGAAAAAATTATAATTGGTTTTTCTTGTGTAATTAAATAGTTTTTTACAATGTATAGAGAATTTTTTAAAATTATTTAGAAGGTTGGGATTAGAGATATCAAGAATTAATTAATTCTAAAATTATGAGTTATCTAAAAATAATTTACACTAAAAAATAAGTGTTTTACTAGAGTTAATATGCAACTAATTCTTTTACATGAAACCAAGTACTTACTCTAGCTAATAAGAGAGATTACTATACTTTAGCTCTCTTTTTTAATTTCAACTCTTACATTTATCAATATTGATGATTTATAAAACTAAACAACATTTCTTTACAATGGTTTGGTGAAGATGTCATATAGAATATTTAGATCCAAAAATTTGAATAGATATTTCCACATTATTGACAATCTCGTGAATGAAGTGATATCTAGTATTAATGTGTTTACTTTTTCGGTGAAACACATGATTTCTAGCAAGTGCAATAGCTAAAGTATTATCACATAAAATAAGGGTTGACTCATATTTTCTTTCAGATCCAAAATCACCTATCAAAATTCTTAACAAAATTGTTTGGCATGTTCCTCTTATTACCATTATATTCTCTACTTTTATTGATGAAATGGTGACAACAGGTTGTTTCTTGGATGTATGTTAAATCAATCTTGTACCTAGGTGAAATGTGTAACCTAAAGTACACTTTATATCATCAATACTTCCTTAAAAAATTACTATTTATGTAAGCAACAAGATGTCTATCCTTTCAATCAGCGTAAAAAAATCCATATTGTATTATTCTTGTAGTATAACTTAGAAAGAAAAAGTATTGCTTTCCAATGAGTTTCTTTTGGGGACTTCATGAATCTAGATATTAGACAGACTATATACATTATTTCAGGCCTTATTGTTGTGAGATATAATAGGCTACCTACTAGCTACTTGTACAAAGAGGAACTGTCAATTGGGATGTTGTCATCTTTTCTAAGCTTGGTTCATGAGACAATTGGTGTGTCTATTGCCTTGCATTCACTCATATGGAATCTTGTCAAAATGTCCCTTGCATAATTTCTTTGAAAAATGAAGTTTTATTTTTTTCAGAGAACTGAATTTCTATCCCTAGAAAATATTTCATGTGAAAAATATTGTTCATTTCAAATTCCTTCTCCATGGTTTCTTGAACATCTTAAAGGTGCAAATCTCCTATGAAAATCATGTCATCAAGATAAGTGCAAAAAAAATAAAATATTATTGCCTTGTAGATATGTTTATGGATAGAGAGTGAGTTCATTCATGCCATGCTTGACTCCTTTGTTAAACATATATGAATCAACTATGTTGTACCATACTGTAGGGGATTTTGTTGTCCCATAAAAAACCATTTTTAATCTCTAAAATTATGTTCTTGAAACTTGATTTCATACCATAGAGGTTGATCTACATAAACTTCTTTTAAGATTCCATTTAAAAATAATGATTTGACATCCATTTGGAAAATTGGCAAATGTTTTTTGTTGTTATTGCTAATATTATTATTACAATATTCAATCTTGCTATTGGGGAAATATTTCTTCATAGTCCACTTGAGGTTGTTGTGCAAAGTGTTTTGCTATGAATCTAGCTTGATGCTTTTGCAATTTTCCTTCTTATCAAATTTCGTCTTATAAACCCATTAGACATCAATGATTTTTTTTTCCTTCTCATATTATAGAAGACTCCATCTATCATTCATCTCTATGGCTGTAATTTCCTCATTGTTATCTTCAACATGCTCATTCTTTTTTATTTCTTCTTCAAAATGTGTTTCTTGGCAAGACAATAAAGAAAAATGTATTGTTAATTGTCAATTTGTTCATAAATCTCTCTCAAAATTCTTATTTTGTGTAGAATGGTGTATTTAGATTCAATGCTTGAGGATAAATTATGCACAGTTTATCCTCCTTGGTTTGCACTTTCAGCTAGAACTTGTAGGTGTGGAAATCATTGTCATGATTTTTCTACTCCTATTGCATCACTTGATTCAAATGTATGTGGAGAAATTTGATTCCTATTTTCTCCTTTATCTTTAACATTCCATATTTCATATTCAAGGTATTTAGCATCTGTTGTAATAATTGTTTTCTTGGTGATAGAATTATACAATTTGTAAGTATTGGAATCTTTAGTATATCCAACAAATATACACTTTTCACTTCTATCATCCTATTTCCTCCTCATTTCTTCTAGAACATGTACATAGACCACACAACCAAAGATTCTCAATTATGATACACATATCTTCACACCACTCCAAACATATGATGGAACTATGTCTTTCACACTTCTGGTTGGAGATATCTTCAAATATAAGCTAAGCATGCCACTTCTTCTTCCTAATACTCATTTATAAAATTATTTGTCTTCAACATGCTTCTTGCAATATGCATGAAGGTTTGGTTTTTCCTTTCTACTACTCCATTTTCCTGTGGAGTGTACCTTGTTGTGAATTGCATTTTGATATTGTGATCCATTGCAATAATATTCACCTTCTCCATACAATCTTAATATTTTAATTTTCTTTCCACTTCCCTCCTTTGTCCGGGCTTTGAAATGCTTGAAATTTTCAAATGTACCATATTTGTTTTTTATGAATAAGACCAATGTCATCACTAAAATCCTCAATAAAAATCATAAACTAGAAAATTCCTCCTATTTACTAAGTTTGCATTCGATGACAAAAGTCTCTATCTACTAGTTCAAATGGATTTTTTTCTCTATAAATTGGAAAACAATTTCCTTGATCTTTGGCAAAAATACAAATTTCACATCAATTATGATGGACATAGATTGTACGTAAACCTATAACCAAAGATTTTTTTTTTAAATATAAAAATGGTTTAAAAATAAATGATCATATCTAAAATGCCGTAATTGCGTTTCATCCCAACTTACGGCAAACTAAACATATGATAATGAATGGTTGACATTTCTCATGGAAACATAAATGAAACATATTATTTATGGTCATTTGGATTTTGATATGACTTTTTAATGGGTGTCCCATCAATAATTGTGTAAGTAACGCCTTTAAACTTGACTTCAAAACCATTTTCACTCGTTTTTCTTATATTTAACCAGTCATGTTTAAGACTTTATACATAAGAGTGATTGAATGAGACCGCTCTTATATTCGTGGACCCAAATAACCGGTTCTTTGTCAACGGGATTTGGTTTTGGTCCTTCCCCATCGAGTTTTGAGAGACAGCGTTTCTGTATATCCGACATAAAACCATATCTTTCAACTGCACAAGCGGATGTATTTTACAAACCACTACTCTGTACAATTAGGAATCATAAAACCTAGCCCATTTTAACGCTTAAGCCATTAAAAAACCATGACACAAATCTACAATCCGTTGAGTGATATGAATCACCTTAACGGATTAAACAAAAAACAGTAAGTCATGCAAAATTATAACTACCTAACTCTACTGCAAATCAATTGTATTATTGATCACTAAACAAATAAGATGTAAATCTTTAACCTGATCCTCTGCTTGGTGATAGTGACAGTACTGTCTTTCTTGGATAGAAATTTCTTGGGAAATTTTGCTGGAATTGCATGACAGCTTGTATTTGGATCTGATTTGATTTAGTGCGTTGGGAAAACAATTTTTTTGTTCGTTTGGATTCGATTTAGTTGAGTGGCACAGATATGATAATAATTTTCTTCCACGAATGGATTGAAAATTTCTGGTAGTCGGTAATAATATAGCGCAGGCAATAACTTTCTTCCACGAATGGATTGAAAAGTTCTGTCATTAGTCGGTAACTATGGGAGAAAGTGTGTGCCTTACAAGTTGGTGATTTGACATTCAAATCTCTCTGGTTCCTCCAATTATTTTCTGAAGGTGCCTCTCCTTTGAGTCATCACGTTGAAACTATTAAATGGTTTATGATCTATCGCATAAAATATTTGGAATACGAAAACTCAAATATTTTGAACTTAGAAAATTATATTTAGACATTTACTTTCAATTTAAACTCATTAAATAGAGGACATCCACCTCAACCCATCAAATAGTTATTCCACCTCAACCCATCAAATAGTTATTCCATCTCACAGTTGGGCATCAAAAAACCATTATTAGATTGGTCTCCATCCAAGCCTTCTAGGGATTCTAGAGTGCTTTTTCCAACCAAAGTTTCCAGGAGTAGTAACTCAAACTATAGTTATTTTCGAGCTTCCAAAATGCTTGTCCAACCAAGGCTTGCAAGACTAGTAAGTCAACCCACCAAGGGCTTTGAGAGCATTTTTCCAACCAAAGCATCGAGGACTAGTAACTCAACCCAAGTTGTTACAGGGCTTCAGAGTGTTTGTCCAACCAAGTCTATAGAACTAATAACTCAATTGAAGCTAAGGAAACATGATAACCAACCAAAAACACGACAATGAAAATAAACACATAATTAGCATGGCTATTTAGGAAATGGCAAGGCTAGGAAATCCAATGTCAATCCCAACCATCCACCATGCCAATGACAAATCACAACCAATAAACAACAGGAATATGTCATGCATGACAAAACTAGTGAAAGAAACATACATGGGATTGAGTACTTGAATGCAAATATGATGTAGCTCCTGATTCTGATGCCCTCTTGCACTTTCCTACTCTTCCTTTGCCTTCTTTCTCCAAGAATCCAAGTATGCGACACCCACGAAGAGTGCTCCAATAAAATTCTAGGTCTCCAAGAGTATGAGAGAGAGAGAATAATGAGAGAGCTCCAAAACTAAACTGACAAAAGGTTACACTAACTAAGCTTGAACCAAGATCTTGCCAACTGATCCTCATAATCCTTTTTATGAATGAGGCCTCTATTTTCTTCATTTTCCATTATTTTCCTTCATTTTCCTCTTCACATGCAACCTGTGACCTTTCACTTTCATTTTCCCCTAATTTCCATTCTTCTCATAATTAAATGTGCCAAAAATGCCATCTTTCCTTTCCAAAGCCTTAGGCATTGCTTTTGAGAATTTCCTTAACTATAATAAACAGATTTAATACCTATTAGGATGTTTCCCCCACCATTCAACTTGGAATATCTGTCCCATCACTATCGCCTTATATATATTTTTACATGGAATTTTCACTAGGGTTGTTACAATATGCCTCTTTGGAAGGATTTGGGGTTGTGTTGATGCAGGAAAATCTAGTAGTAGCCTATGAGTCTAGAAAGATCGAACATCATGAAAAGAATTATGTTGTATGTGAGATAGAAATGGAAGTAGTGATACACGCTCTAAAAATGTGGAGGCATTATCTATTAGGAAAAAAATGGTTTTGGTAATGAACCACATCAACTAAAAAAACATCTTTATTCAACCTAATTTAAAAGATAGACAAACAAGGTGGCTAGCTTTGCTAGTTGAATTTGAATTTGATATAAAAACAAATAAAAGGGGAAGAGAACAAAAAATCGCATATTCTCTAAGTAGGAATTCCCATGCAGTGATAGGGAGGTTTATGAGAAGCTATATTACATATTTTGAGGAAAAAAATAAAAAATAAATACAAGAAGATCCTCAATATCGAGCAATTCAACAAAAATTACAACAAAAATAAATTATGGGATATGCTGAAAATTCTAAAATATTCCTAACCTAACACAATAGGTTGTATATTCCAAATGTGGTCGAGCTAAAACAAATGATACTAGATGACTACCATAAGAAACCATATGCAGGTCACCCAAGATACCAAAAGATGATAACATGAAAAAAAATGTGTTTTTGCCGGTTATGAAGAATGTTGTAGCAGAATTTTTAATGAAATGCATAGAATGTCAACAAGTAAAGGTGGAACACCGACACCCTAATTGATTTCTAAAATCGATTACCCATTCCTTAATGGAAGTGGGAGGTAATTTCAATGGATTTTATAACTACATTAAGTAGAACAAACCATCAAAATGACTTCTTCGTGGTGGTGGTAGACGCCTTGACTAAAGCAACACATTTTATACGAGTGCAATGTACTTTTGGAACTACTTCGATTTACAACATCTTCAGGAAGGAAATTTCTCGACTACATGACATACCAAACTTGAAAATGTCAAACAGAGATGCTAAATTTACCTCCAAGTTTTAGAAAACTCTATTTGGGGGCATGGGGACTCAATTAAACTTTAGTACTACATATCATTCTCAAATGGATGGATAGATAGAAAGGATGAATCAAATTGTAGAAGATATGCTATGAATGTATGTCATGGATAGGCCTACCAAATGGGAGGATTTTGTTCATTTAGAATAATTTTCCTATAACAATCACTACCAAGCTTCAATTAAAATGAGCCCTTTTGAAGCCTTGTATGGAAGAAAGTGTCATACACCACTTAGATGGAGACAACTAGAAGATAGATTAATATTAGGGCCAGATGCTTTTCATGTATCCTTATTAAAGTTCATTATGTTTTTCATGTATCCTTATTAAAAAAGTATATCCATGATAACTCACATGTAATTGATTGGAAATTGATACAAGTGGAACCCAAAGGAGACTTTCTACAAGAGCCACTCTTTATCCCAGATTAGAAAGGCACCATGCTTTGGAATTGAGTCGTCAATTGGGTTAAAGTACAGTGAAGGCACTTTACACCTGAGGAGGCTACTTTGGAATGATAAGATATTATGAAGGAGGCCTACCCCACATGGTTTAAAAATGAGGCAACTTAGTAATAAACACTAAGGATGATTTTATTCTTTTTCTTTAGGGTGGAATATGTAATACCCTTCTATGCCTATGTAAGTATTATTTGTTAGAATAAACTATTTTTAGTTGTGATGGCTAGAAAGCCATAGTGAAATCAATTTGAAATAAATATTGGGATGTAATAAATAAATCTTAATAATGAAAATAAACCAGAGATTCACTTGGGAAAGAACAATTGATTTAATGAGATCATTACCCAAATTTGGAAACTAATGTGGATGCATAAGATTAAGACAAACTTCCCTCAATTTACTCCTAAAAACCCCTAGGGGTTGTTTGATAAGATTTAATATGGTTGGAAGAAAGAAATATGTCAAATCACTCAAACTCGAAAGAACACAAAGTAAGGGTGAATCGGAAAAGAGAAGATACTTTTTTCAAAAAATAGGAAAAAAACCTAGGTTTTCGGTTGGAAAACCCTAGAAAGCGAGACGCCGCTAAGGAAAGTCTTCTAGGGAAGTAGGGCATGACAATACCTTTTCAAAAATCACAAGATGCCGTTGATTTTGGGGTTTAAGGATGTCTCATCTTAGGGGAGAACCTATGGTGAAGGGTCACAGTTCACTGGAGAGCAATTCATCCCAAGCAATTCCTGTTGGTTTATAGTTAGAGTTTCTAGTTACTGGTGATTAAATAATCTTCACTTTGTTTATTGTCTTGATATAAAGTTATTTTAGATTTATTATAATTTGAATGTTTGTATTGTGTTTAATTATGAGAATAGCTTAATGTTTGAGTAGCGGTATAAATGAGATAAAAATAGGTTATGCTTAAAGATATGATGCCTTGATTCATATCTTATTGAAGGACTCGAGGGAATTTTTGAAATATAACTCTCATAACATTGCAGGTTGAAATTATTGTTGGTATTGATTTTTATGCAAAATTAACATATGCAGAGATTATATTAACTAGTTTCTCTCTATGCTCACACTAGTTTTATAGACGAATGTAAGAATAACTTAGATTAGCTCTGGGTAGAGGTTGTATCATGGTATAGTAAGTGAGGGAAAAAATGTTAACCCATCAAGTCTTTAGGTTTGTCATTCATAAACTGAAACTAGGGCAAAATAAATGTAGTGGAAATTGGTTATAATTGTCATAAACAAGTCAAAGTAAAGAGGTTCTGATTCTCGGCTTATGAGGTCGATTTAACCATACAAATCACTTTGGTGAAGTTAAATTCTTGTGTCCATAGTATACAAGTACCAGAAACTTTGTGACCAAATTATAAATTTCCCTTAGTTAGGGGGTTTAGCTAGGCCTGAATATAAATCTATATAAATAAATATGGTGGTCATAGAAAATGCCATAGTCCAGAGGAAAATGAAAAATAACTGCGCGAAATATAAGACTTGACCGAGAGTGTCCCACCGAAATTTCCATATAGGGAAAGGGGTGAGGATTGAAAGTCTCTACATTCATATAAGAATAAACATATCAACCTTAACCATAATTTTTTCTACAGTTAGAGATTAGACTTAATTTTTTAACGAATTCAATAATACGGTGCTAATTACATCCTATTAATTACATGTTACTGTAAGTCGAGACACCTTCATTAGAATTCATGAGCAGAACCACAACATATCATCTAGGAAGTTAAAAATATTCTTCGTTGAATAGATTATGAAAATTCAATAGAAAAGGGAGTGAAGAAAAGATGAGGTAGGTAAGAGCAGGCTCTAGCACACCTGACAAAGCACTGGATGAATCCCATAGGCTTGTGTGGCCAAATTTTAGGTGGGGAACCTACACCAAGTGGTGACACCCAGTTCGAGGATGGTTTTCCTGCACTAATGAAACCCAAAATTCTGAAAACATTAAGAATAGTGTATGTTAGAGCTCCAATAGGAAAAGGGTTTTTGCGAACTTTATTTGTGAAGCACAGGTCACCCTTTTTCCCAAGAACCAAATTGATGGGTACCTTGGTAGCTTGGGGTCACGAATCAAACATCCAAAGAAAAAAGAGAGATTACAAACCCCATCACAATTTGCTTTGCCAAGTTTTGTGGACATAATAACAATGTATAGACTACATAACCTGAACAAAACAACCCTTGAAAAGAAACCGGGGCCAACAGTTATACGTTTCTAGAGGTTGAGGGTATTGACATGAATGCATGTTAAAGTTGGGCAAATGTTCTTTCTTCCTAGTTATCAATTGGTGTAGCTCAAGACAAAGAGGTAACCACCAAACTCCAGGAGAGGGATAGGAGAAATGGTTTAGGTTTCGATAGGTTTTCTTCCCACTGTTGGATTCCTTCACATCATCTAAGCCATTCACATAAATCAAAGTCTGAAGCCTCCCATGTAACTTGCACATGGTGCACGATGAGTTGGATCGATGGGATTGGATACTCGATTTTCTAGACGTACTGCCTTCCATACCTTCCGACAATTATTCCATAAATATTTTAAATAAGGTGTTATAATGATAAGAATTCAGAGGATAGAGTTTATAACCATACATATGATTTTCTAATCACCGTCAATTTTACACTATCGATATAGTTAAATATGTATGATAACACATGGGTAGATATGCGCCCCCTTGGGTTTTATGAAACTATGGTAATATCACCAGGCAATAGATTACGTTAGTAACCAAACAAAGGAACAAAAACAATATTCACCATAGTTAGAGAGGTGGTTTATCACCGTCGTACTCCAAAATTTACGATTATTGAACACAAATGAAGAATACATAGACAATTGACAAATATAGTGAATTCCAATAATAACATGGGAGACAATTATTATTAATTATAAGCCAAGTGGTCTCTTTGTTGTTCCTAGTAATAGTATATACTAAGTAAATGATTAAAATGAGATGCATGTTACAATTTCATTCATAAAAGATATTAAAAAAAATTCTTAACATTATCCTATATTAATAGGATAAAGAGGTATGTGACATATAATAATGTCAGGGGATTCACCAAATTTGATCATGGCCAATTATTAATATTATATTCAATTATATAATAATAATAATATATTCAACTTCCTCCTCCTCCACCTTATTATTGTTATTATTATTATTCAACTTTATTAATATTAATGTTACTCTTAGTAAACACTCTTAGATCTTGATTGTAACCAAGGATGAGTTTAGTTGACTAAGGTTTAGAATGTTTGACTTTAGTGAACCATGGCTAACTTTAATTGAATATGGTCCAGTTACATTTATTGACAACAATTATTACTGAACAAGTTTGACTATTGTTAACAATGGTAAACATAAGGTTGACCAGTTTGACCATTGTAAGCTATTTAAACATTGACTATGATGGGTGACTTTGTTTAATTATGTTTGACTAATGTGGTTGAATATGTTTCATTATTATTATTAATCAATAATATTAATAGGTGATTATGTTTGACCAAAGTTGAAGAGTGTTGACTGTCAAACATAGTTGAACATAGTAAACCAAACTAGTAAATGTGGTTGACTAATTTTATAATGTTGTAACGAGACATATATTTTTGTACCATTATGATGTCATAACTTGTTTGATTATTAATATTAATCAATAATATTTCTAGGTGATTATGTTGACGAAGGTTGAAGAGTGTTGACTATTAAACATAGTCAAATATAATCGAACATAGTCAACCACATTAGTAAATGTGGTTGACTAAGTTTTCAATTTTGTATTATGACATTTATTAAATTGCAATGTAATGTAACATTGGGATAAATTTTGTTACATTGCGATGTTTGATACATTTCTATACCATTATGAAGTCACAAAAATATTATTATTATTATTATTAGTCAAGTTATTAATATAAATATTGTTATTATTAAACATTTTCAAATCTTGATTGTAGTCAACCAAGGATGACCTTAGTTGACTAAGGTTGACAATGTTTGATTTTGTTCAACAATGGTTGACAATAATTGAATATCATTGATTTAAGTTGACTAAGGATGACTATGAGTGAACAAACTTGACTATTATTAAATATGGTAAACATAGGGTTAAACACATTTGATCATGGTCAACTATTTATATATTAACTATAAAGGTTGACTTTGTTTGAATATTAATATTAATCAATAATAAAAATAGGAGATTATCTTTTACGAAAGTTCAAGACCATTGACTATCGAACATTGTCAAACATAATCAACCATATTAGTAAACTATTGTGTTTTAATCCATATTAATATTATTATTATTAAGCATTCTCAAACATTGACTATAGGTGAGCATGCTTTAACAATGAGTGAACATTGTTTGACTAATATGACCATGGTTAACCATAGTTTTACATGATATATTATGGTTGTCTATATTGATAATGAATGACTATAGTTGACCATGGTTTTCCTTATTAACCATTTTTGGCCATATTGAGCATGGGTTGACCATGGATTAACCATGGTCAAATATGGCTTCCATGTTCACACTATTTAAACATGACTTATTATGATTTGAATATGAATGACTATGTTTAACAATTGTTTGAATATGGTTAACCATGATTAACTATAGTTGTCCATGTTCACCATGTCTAAACAACACTAACTATGTTTTGACTATGGTTACCAATTTTATGACAATGGTTGACCATGATTTGACTATGGTTCATCATCATTGACTATGGTTGAACATGAATTTACTAAGATTTTCCATCGTTGACCATGATTTTAGTATTTTCAACCACAATTGAATATGATTGACTATATGTGAGCATGGTTTCAATACAATTTGACTATGATTAACCACATTTTGACTATGTTTTGTCTATAATTGACCATGATTTAACTATGGTACCATTGCAATGGTGGTTGTTCATGGTTAACCATGTTTAACTATGGTTAACCTTGGCCATCCATTATAAGCCTCTATGATCAAGCATGGCCATCACCTATGGGTCAATATAGTTCACTGTGTTTCACTATAGGTCACCTATAGATAGACCATGATGCGTGGTAAATATGGTTCACTATAGTAGTCATGTTGGCTATAATTGACCATGTCAACAATAATCGACAATAATTAACATGTGTAATGTATAGATTAATTTATAGTTAAGATATTATAAATGTCTAGGTAAATATAATATTAATGTTTCACTAATGTTATATTAAACTCCTATTAATATTACTCAAATGTTATAATAATGTTATTAATACTATTTAGATATGTTAATAATGCCATATATGTGTCTTAATATTATATTAATGTCATAATTTAGTATTAAATATTATTTATGTATTAAGTGGTGTATTAGTAAACTACTTATTAATAAGTTAATGTTTTAAATAATATTTGAATTGATTAAAATATTATACATAAAATTTACTTAATAATTATCGATAATTAAACTACATTTTTAAAAACTAAATGACAAATTAAATCAGAATTAAAATTAATTAAATCAAACTAAACTGAAATTTTAAAACTCTATTTAGAGATTAAATTAAATTAAATTCAAGTTCAAATTAATTTAATTTTCAATTTTGTGGAATGGCGTTATCCTTGAAGATCGCATATATTTGAATCTTTCTCATGAATTTCCTCCAAATCCTTGAATAATAATTTTTCTCCTAAAAATATAGTTGAACACAAAACAATTCTAACAACCCTAAAATTAAAATATACACTTAAGTATAATTATTATGTGATTGATAATCAACGGACAAATTATTCAACTAATTAGCATAGAATTCCTAAAAACATGAGGAGAGATGACTTACCTTTAGTGATGAAATTTCTCTCTTGTGATTTAGACTTGAACGTTATTTGAATCTTGTTAACCGCAATAACATTTTTAGGGACGAATGTCAACCCAACCGTAGGCTTAGCTGCATATAATCTTTCTGCAACTGGCCACTCTTGAGCCCTCAATCAACTACTAGTGTTGTTGTTTCCTTTGCCTCTCAACACTCTTCTCCAAAAGAATGAATAACTCTTCTCATCCCCATTCTCTTCCCTTAAATAGAACAAATGGTTCTAAAAATGGAATGGGATTAGAAAAGGATCCACATGCACACAATCCATGTCTCAAAATGCAAAAAATGATTACTTTTTTCTAAGTTTTACTTAATTAAATATGTTTCTTAATTTAACTCTTCCTTATTTTATTCCTTT
>APFE031153622.1:271866-314972 GCA_000404065.3 Pinus taeda | reverse complement strand
TATTATTTATGGGCATTACATACTTCCTCTCTTTAAGGAACTTCATCCCGAAGTTAAGTTGAACCATTTAACTTGTATTTTATTGTATTTAGTTATTTATTATTTCACATTTTCCCAGCACCCTCTATTGAACTAGTATACTGGCACACATCGAAAGCTTACACATCACCAGAGAAATCCTGAGGAGTCATTGTCATTTTTCCCAACTTTCAAAATTAGATAGAAGCCTCAACTATCTATACCATAGCCAAGGTTGGCCACAAGGCTCGTGCCAAGGCTTAGACATTATCTGCCTAAAGGCAGACATCCATTCCCAACACTCAATGACTTCGGGTATCCCATGAGGCTGGCCCACTCCCTCCACACTCACTAAGGTACACAACCCCATGCATCCAAGTCCTTACACCCCTAGTAGACTCTCACATCCCAATATGATATTGGACACTCAAACACCTCAAGATGGTCCCATAGCCCTTCAAGAGCTATACAAGAAAAATGAACTAGTAGAAAATGTAGTGTTGAATGAGTCTGTCCCGAGCTCATATTCTCCCTCACACGTATGGGCTCCCACATTATCATCAAATAAACTGACCATCTTAGCCCATTTGTGGATTTTTGGTCAATCACCACATCTCAATATGAAACCAATCCGTTAGTTATAAGCATAACATCATCAAAATAATCCACATGCCATCTCTTCTATGCCATCCTGAGAACATAACAACATTTTTATCACAATATTTTGAATAGTTAAAGTTGCATGTTCATGCATGTCATAAAATTTTCATGCAACCCCACATGTTTCACATTATGAACTACCATCATGAGTTATAACATCAACATATCTGCATCAAATATATATCATGACATCATATAATAAATGAATCACATGTCAATATACATCATATCATAGCAACATGATCCCTATGCATATCATATCAATCATGAGCATATAACATCATTATCATAACAAATAAATAAATAAGCACCACATATGCATCATTAACCTCTCATCATAACTATATAAATTTACCACGTACTATCACACCATGAAACATCATTAACATGAGAATCATGTAGAAAAATGATCATATATAGAACAATAATACACTATAAGCATCATTATCATGATTCATTATGTAAAAACAATATCATTTTCTTGTATAAACAATGAATACCAATTACAAAGTAAGATTATTGAACATCCATCTAGGATCTAGGTTATCTCATGAATTCTATTAGTAGTCATTATATTGGGTATATAATCATTGATACCATATCTCTTATGAAATTAAAAGTTGTGAGATCAAAGATTTTTAGCTTGATATGAGTCTTACAAAAAACTAATCTTAATATTTACGATTATATCATGTTGCTATCAAGATACCAATTACTTTAGTTGGCTATTTATACAATAAACACAATCATTTAAATACATTGTTAAATTTCAAACCAGCCTCATCATCTTGAGCCTTAATCTGTAATCATATATTCTTCTTTCCCCAAAAAAATATAATAAAATCCATGCTTAAAATATTAACAATATAAATATCAATGTGCATAGTATAATTTTTTTTTGTCAAACCAGAAATAAACACAATTACCACCATTACTTATCATATATATACTTATTTTAAAAAATTTAATTATAACTTTTCTTTTTTATATACACATCAAAAAATTCCAATGAAACCAAATATTCTATTTTACATAAATAATACAAAATTACAGAAATAAACATCAGATTTTATTATTATATTCTTCTAACATTAAACATCTACGTTCAACTAATATCTAAATATTTTTCAATGCTCATGCATAATAAATACGATGTCAATGTCAATTGAAATCCTACCAAATAATGCAAAATTACAGAAATGAATGTCTAGATTTTATTACTGTATTCTTCCACATTGAACATCTACATGCAACTAATATCTAAATACTTTTCAGTGCTCATGCATGAGAAATACGATGTCAATGTAAATTGAAATCCTAGGCATAAATAAAAGATGCATCATGATCTTTTACTTTTATTTATATATATTACTTAAACAGTGAGAAGAAATTATAGCTGTCGAGTAATACTAATTTTAAGTTCAAAATTATACAATTGGTTTGCAGTACATATTAAATTCTATGGATATACCTTCATATAAAAGAATTGATTCTCAACTGTTAGGATTTCTTCGTACATATGAAGAATGTGAGTTCTTTAAAAACTATTCTTCTGTTTGCATAATTAAGATGAAAATCTCTCAATAATTCATGGACAGCACGGGACAATTAGGTTTAAGTTGTATTTAACATTTAATGTAATATTGGGCTCTCTTCTAAATCTATTTTATTTTTATTAAGAAAAAAAATAATAGACTCTTAAAATTATTCTTTTTATTAAAAAAATAATAATATTAAATAAATGATATATACCAATTACTAAAATTATTGAATATTGATTGGCTTACAATATCATTATCGTAACAAATAAATAATTAAGCACCATATATGTATTATTAACTTCTTATTAGAACTATACAAATTTACCACATATTATCACATTATGAAATATCTTTTTTTTTTTTGCTTAAGCAAGAGTAGTTCCTTTTATTTCTTTATATCAAGAATAAATTTATAGAATATACAAAATCCCTTAACTCCGAGTGGCCACAGGAAAGCCAAGGGCATGGTGCCAGAGTAAAGCTTCACCCCGCTACAAGAGACAGTAATAATCTCTCAAAACAAACCTTAGGATGAACCATAAAAAACAAAAGCCTAATCAAAAGCTCCACTAACCACCGAGGGCTTTATTGCGATAAGCCCGTCAAGACTCGTGGCCCCACCAAAAAAGCACCTATAGATCTGATCGTTAACACAACCCCACAAAATCGGACGACACAATGAAGTATCGCACCACATAAAATGTGTGAAACTTAAATCGCGATGGAGGGTGGTTTCATCACCCCACCCTGACCACGTGGCGGTAGTCTAATGGTATCGCTCCCAAAAAAACTAAACCACTTACCATCCCAAATCTGCATGATCGCTTGTAAACTGCTTTAGCCTGGTTTTCCGACCGGGATGAGGAATGAAGGGGAATTGCCTTCGCTGGGAAACTAGAATCGCCCTTGTCTGGACACTCACTCCTCAGTACATGCAACAGAGACCACCGTTGACTGTGGATAGAACCTTGTTGAACAATCTGAAGAGAAAGGGACCTAGTCACTTTCCACCAGGGAGATAAAAGACAACTTTGAACATGTCCGTCTTCCCATTGCCTCCCCGAGAACTGTGATTGAGCCTGTTTAGACATCATCTTACAGTTTCTTTCCTTCTAGCCCAATGTTTGAAAATTTCTCTATATTCTGTCGCTTGTTCATCACAAAGAGCTTTTACTCTACCCTGAGACATTTCCTACCATTTCATCTCAAATCTGCTTTTTGTATTAATCACTCCTTGATTGGCAAGAGTATCTGCTAGTTTTTTGGCTTCTCGTCTAACATGTTTGAAACTAATAGTTCTTATACTCGGGAAATGTTTTCGTATTCTTTGATACACTTGTATTAGTCTCCAGTGTTTTGAGACCTTCTCTGGCGCTGCTCCACAACTAATTCTTTTGACAACTTTTATAGACATTTCTGAGTTTGCCTCTATGATGACATTTGAGCTATGATTTAGATTCAGTAGTTCAAGGCATTGTTTTAAGGCCATTAATTCAGCCATGTTATTTGTGGCTTTACCTAAGTGGCAGTGGAAAATGAAGCTTATAATTCCATCTTCATCTCTTAACACCCCTCCATAACCAGCTATTCCAAGGTTGCCTTTTGAAGCTCCATCAATATTACATTTCAGGTATTCTTTAGGAGGAGGTTGCCAAAAATCATTTTCCTTTCCCAAATTTTCTTCTTTTCTACTGAGTCCATTGATAACGGTCTCTTGCATTCTTAGTTTCCTGAGGGTTCTCATCTCATTTACTGTGGGAGGGTTTTTGGGATAATTGCGAACAGTGGTACTAACTGTCTCTCTAATCTGCTTCAAGATCAGATCCAACAGACGCAGAGGACTGTATTTTTCATCCTTGAAAATTCTTTTATTCCTTTCTTTCCAAACATTCCAGATGATGAATCTAGGTGTAAAGGCCCAGGCCAGATTGAGAATCTCATTCTATGAAAAGTTCCTTCTCCACTTGTTCAGGGTATTTGTGATGCTTCCTTTATCTCTGTCTGTCTGTTGAAAAATGGTTGCAAAAGGGTCCCACAACCAAGTGGTAATGGTGTAACTGTTAAGAATATGCTCCATTGTTTCCTCTTGAGCTTCACATAACTGACATCTGGAAGGCCCAATAATCCCTCTTTTCCTCATGTTGTCCCAAGTTAAGATTTCTTATGGTGAAATAACCACTTGAATAGCTTGATCTTCATCTACCCTTGTTGGCTCCAGAGTTGTTGCCAAGAATTTGTTGCAGTGTTGGAATCCAAGTTTAGGCTAATCCTCTTAGCTTCCTTAAGATTAAAGGAGCCTTCTTTATTGAGGCCCCATCTTAACTGATTCTGCCTCACTATTACCAATATTTTCCTTTGTTTTAGTATGCTCATAATTTCCTCAGCTTTCATTTTTAGGGGATTGTCATCACTACAGTCTATGCTTCTCCAATTCCTCCATTTTCCGAAGTCGTGAAGAAGATTCCAAAAATCTTTCACTCTAGTTAGTCCCTGGGAATCTGTTTCCTTCTTGAGGTCTCTATAGTCTTCTTTTAGCAGCATTGGTTCTTGTTGCCATTTGTCCTCCCAAAAGAGAGTAAGATCCCCTACTCTGATTTCCTAGAAACTGTGGTCTTGTACTAGGCTTATGTTTTCCCATGCTTTATTCCAGATGTAAGAGCCCTTTATGTTTCTAGACATTCTAATAAGATCATTAGTTTGCCAAGAACTTGCATATTTTTCTTTTGAGGTTTTAGCCCATTGAGCTTCTGGTTCTTTAACCCATCTCCACCAGAGTTTGGCTCCTAGTACATTACTTAAAATTTCCTGATCATCTAATCTTAGTCCCCCGTGACTCTTAGGTTTGCAGATTTTATCCCAAGAAACAAGTGCCCATTTCTTTTTGGTTTCTTCCTTTCCTTAGAGAAAGTCTCACTGGATATTCGTGAATCATTGTAAGACCCCTTTGGGAGCTGGGAGAGCTGATAAAAAGAAAATCGGGATTGACTGTAGGATAGCCTTTGCCAAAATCAACTTACCAGCTAAGTTCACTGATCTGATGGTCCATTTTTTAACTTTGTCTTGCATCTTATTGAGCATCGGTTCCAAAATACTCTTGTGCAGGGGTCTGTCTATAAGGGAAATTCCCAAATACTTGCAATGTTAGTATTTAAGAAAAAAAAATTTGATTTGGAGAGATTGACTTCCATACCTGTGGCCAAGGCAAAATTATTCAGGATTTGTTTGTACACTGAAGCTTCTTTAACAGTAGGAATTCCATGCAGAATTGTGTCATTCAAAAATTGTTGATGAGTCATTGTCTGACCATTCTCAGTTAACTAAAGTCCCTTAATTTTTCCCAAGTCTTTAGCCTGCTTAATGGCTCTACCCAATCCTTCCATCATGAGGATAAAGAGAAAGGGAGAGAGTGGGTCACCCTGCCTAAGACCTCTAGAAGGAGTGAAGATAGCTGAGGAAGATCCATTCACCGTTATAGGAAAGATGGAAGAAGTTACTCGAGCCATAACCCATTTGACCCAGTTGTGATCAAACCCAAAAGCAGCAAGGATCCTCTTGATATAGCTCCAGTTTACCTTGTCATAAGCTTTGGAAATATCTAATTGCATGATCATACCGGCCTGCTTTTTACTGGTTAGCGTGTGAACTGTCTCGTGTGCTCGAATGGTATTACTAAGAATTTGTCTGCCTTCCACATAACCAGATTGTTCACCTGAGATTAAAGAAGGAAGAATAGGTTTGAGTCTGCTAGCCAATACCTTGGATATAATCTTGTAAACCACATTACATAAAGCAATGGGTCTAAACTTATCAGCAGTTAGGGCTGAATCTTGTTTGGGGATCATAGAGATGAAGGAGGTGTTGAGGGCTTTCAAAATAGTCTGGTTTCTTCTGGAATCCTCCACAACATTCAGAATGTCCTGCTTGACAATGTTCCAGCAGGCCTTAAAAAAATCCACATTGAAACCATCTGGAATTGGAGCTTTTCCATTCTGCATGTCCTTGATAATCTCACTGACTTCCTCTTTAGTGACTGGTTTGTTTAGGTTAAAATTGTCCTCTCTCGTCACCAGCTTAGGGATGTTTTTTGCAATTTATTTGATGCATTGTTGCTTGTCTGGATTATTTTCCTTAGTGATACTTATGAAATGTTGAACCAACACTTCTTCAATATTGTTGTGAGAGGTCTGGAGCTGCCCTTTGTCATTCAAAAGCGTAGAGATTCTTTTGTGAGCCCTATTGGCTATGGTGGATCTATGAAAAAAATTAGTATTACGATCCCCTTCTTTGAGCCATTGAATTCGAGACTTTTGCCTCCAAAAGGTTTCCTCTTGTTTTCATAATTTCTCCTGTTCTTGATGGTGTTTATCATCTTGCTGACTTTTGTCTTTATCAAAGCCCTCTGTGATCAATGCTTGATTGAGTTCCTATATTTTGGCTTCCACTACCTTTTTCTCCACAAAAAATGTTGCCAAAAACCTCCTTGTTCCATTCTTTGAGTTTGAATTTAATACGTTGAAGTCTTCTGTGTAGGATGAACATATTCGTGCCCTGGATCTATAGATCTTTAGCCCACCATTTTTCAATGTTGTTGATGAAATCTGGGTGGGAGAGCAAGATAGTGTCAAACCTGAAGGGCCTATTTTTGGGAGAATCAAGCCCCTCGAGTTCTAATTGTATCGGCCAGTGATCAAAACCTCCAAAGGGAAGAACCTTCGTTGTTATTTCTCTATTTGCTAGCATAAGCTCCTCTGAGATCAAAAATCTGTCTAACTTGGAGGCGACCTTAGGCTCACCTTCTCTTTTGTTGTTCCAAGTAAAAAGGCCATTATGCATTACCGAGACAACCAGATTCATGTCATCAGTAAAGGTTTGGAACAGTTCGGAGTCTTTATTTGGGAATCTGGTGCCTTCTTTTTTTCCGAAAGTGATTTAATCATATTAAAATCTACTCCCAAGACCCAAGGTATCTTCATGTCTACTTTTGAGCTCTGCCAAGGAGTTTAATAGTCTTATTTTCTCATCTATTCTTTGTGGCCCATAAGCATTTGTCGTGAGGGATGTTTCCACAGCTCCCACTGGTTGAATAATTACAGATAGATAATTTCTTGATGCCTCCGCATCTAATATACTGACTCTTTGGGGGTTCCATAGAGTGAGGATGCCTCCCGTTGTGTTTTCCGCTTTCACTTCAAGAAACTCAAAACTGTCCATCCATTTGCTATGGATTTTCTTTAACTTTTGCATGGAACATTTTGGTTCCTGAATAAAGATTATATTTTGTGTTGCTAGTTTCATTTAGTGACTTAACATTCTTTGTTTTCTTTTACTACCTAGACCTCTGATATTCCAAGATATGAACTTCATAATTAAAGATTTGTGAAAGAGTAACTGGTTAGGCCCTTCATCTTACCCGAATCAATCGTTAGCTTTCGACACTCCATCAAGAGCTCATTTTGATTTTCATGCCCCTCTTCTTTCCTGGATTTCTATTTGCTAATCATGGAGTTGATTTCATAGCTTTCACCCCTCTATGCTCCTGCCTGTGAATACTTTTACCTTTATCCAACCCTCTTTCCTTGGTTTTCCATAAAAATATCTGTTGTAGTCTAGAGCATTCTTCTGGAGGTATTGATTATATTCCTCTCCCTTGGATCCCTGCCTCAAGAATCCTTCCAGATCCAAGTTTTCCTTGTCTAGAATTTCTTGTAATTCATGATCTTCCAGATCTATTTCTCTTTGAGTCATTTCCTAGTCCATGTCCATTTCTGTCTCACTCATAACAGTCTCATTTTGATGTACCATATCTTGAGATTGTTTTATGTTTTCTTCCTTTTCTTTTTCATTGGGATCTTTCTCCTGAGATTGATCATCCTTCGTGTTATCTTCATTCTCATCCAGCGCTTGAAACTTGTTCTGACTGAACTTCTGCCCTCTGTTCTATTGTTGCTTCATTCCCTTTTTCCCCCTTTACTTCTGCCTGCCACTTTCTGAAAGCTCTTTGCATCCTTCGAAGTATTGAGGTATTCTTTATTGTCGACTTTACTGAGAGGGCAATCTCTGAATAGATGTCCATGTTCATGGCATCTACGACATCTGAATGGGATATGCTCATAGTCCATGATTTGCACCTACTCCTCATCAAAAACTTCCAAACTAACTTCATCCCGAAGAGCTTCAGATAGATCCATTTCCACACATATTCTTGCAAAGGAAGTATATTTCCCTCTTCTTGTGGCTTCGGAAACTTTGACAAAACGTCCTAGTTTATTACCAATAGCTGCTAGCAATTCAGTTTGCCAATAATCAAGAGGTAGGGAATATAGCCTTACCCATACTGGAACCGAGGTGAAGGTCTCCCGCTCTGGGATGAAGTTCATCATCCAAGGCCTCATATAGAGACCAGCTACTGAATAAAAGTAGGGTCCTCCTTCGAATATTCTGTCTTTGTCTTCGATGTTTGAGAACACCACTGCGAAGAATCCCTTTGATCCAAGATGTAGGTCAATGCTTCCTTTAGGCTTCCAATGATACTTGATCCACGTTTTCAAAGCTTTTTCAGTGGGCCATAGTCCCATGAATTTACAAATAATGGCATAGTTCCCCATGTGTTCTTGGTGCGCTTGCAGAGCAGGGCCATTTAATATTACTCTGGGAGCGATTTCCTCTTTAGGCTTGCAAGGTCCCTTTTGCTTGTGGTCTCGTGAACCAAGATTTTTGTCTTCTTCCTCCTTGTCCTTTATGTTGTTGTTTGCCTTGGTCTTAGTCCCCTCTGTCCCCTTAGCATTATCTCTGTTTTTTTCCCCAGTCACGCCTTTATTGTTTAACTCTGTTGTTTTTCCTTTGTTGGATACTGCGTCCCTGTAGGAGGGAGTCGAGCTCCCTCCTTTGCCGCCCTCCATCAGAAACTGTCTCTACTATCCTCTGAACCATCGTTGCTTGCTCCAACCGTTTTTCCTCCTCGGCTCCTTCAAAACCCGCATCACATTATGAAACATCATTAATTTGGGAATCATCTAAAGAACTTATCATATATAGAACAATAATACACTATAATCATCATTATTGTGATTCATTAGGAAAAAACAATATCATTTTTTTGTATAAACAATGAATACAACTTATAAAATTAAATTATTCAACATCCATCTAAGATCTAGGTTACCTCATGAATTTTATTAGTAGTCATTATATCAGGTATATAATCATTCATTATTATACCATATCTCTTGTGAAATGACAAGTTGTGAGATCTAAGATTTTGAGCTTGATTTGAGTCTTACAAAATACTAGTATTCATATTTACTATTATATCATGCTGTTATCAAGATACCAATTACTTTTCAATAATCATTTCATATTCCTTTAAATATAATTTGACTATCTACACAATATAGGCATAGTCATTTAAATACATTGTTAAATTTCAAACCAGCCTCATCCTCTTAAACCTTAATCTCTAGTCATATATTCTTCTTTCCCCAAATAAATATAATAAAATTCATCCTTAAAATATTAACTGTATAAGTGCCAATGTGTATAATATAATTTTTTATCCGACAAAACAATTACCACCCTTACTTATTTATATATATACCTACATACTTATTAAAAAAAAATTGATACACATTAAAACTATATATATATATATAATATTTAAAAAAATTTAATCATTTAAAATAATTATAACTTTTCTTTTCTTGTTGATATACACATTAAAACAAATCTACTAAAACAAAATATTCTAATAATACAAAATTACAAAATTAAGCAGCAGATTTTACTATTATATTCTTCCACATTAAAGATCTACATTCAACTAATATCTAAATAATTTTCAATGCTCAGCCATGATAAATGCGATGTCACTATAAATTGAATTCGTAACCAATAATGCAAAATTACAGAAATGAATATCTATATTTTGTTATTGTATTCTTCCACATTGAACATCTACCTTCAACTAATATCTAAATACTTTTCAGTGCTCATGCATGATAAATACGATGTCAATGTAAATTGAAATCTAAAACATGCATCATGATCTTTTACTTTTATTTCTATTTATATATATTACTTAAACACTGAAGAAATTATAGCTGGCAAGTAATACTAATTTTAAGCTCAAAATTATACAACTATCTTGAAGTACATATTAAATTAGTTATTATAAGCACTAATATATAAGTATTCTATGGATATACCTTCATATAAAAGAATTGATTCTCAACTGTTAGCATTTCTTCATAAATATGAAGAATGTGAGTTTTTTAAAAACCATTCCTCTGTTTGCATAATTTTGATAAAAATTCCTTACTATAAAATTATTGAAAATCTTAATAAAAGCCAGTTTTCTGTTTGCATAATTAAGATGAAAATTTGTCAATATAAAATTATTGTAAATATTAAAATAATTTATGGAATGCACAGGGAAATTAGGTTTAAGTTGTATTTTACATTTGATTTAATCTTAGGTTCTCTTTTAGAACCATTTTATATTTTATTAAAAAATAAATAGGCTCTTTTAAAACTATGTTATTTTTTTATTAAAAATAAATCTATTAAATAAATGATAGATTTTAACTACTAAATTTATTGAGTATTAATTGATTTATAACAACATTATTATAACAAATAAATAAGTAAGCACCATATATTTATTATTAACTTCTCATCAATACTATATAAATTTACCACATACTATCATACCATGAAACACCATTAATATGAGAATTATCTAAAAAGCTTATCATATATAGAACACTAATACACTATAAACATCATTATCATGATTCATTAGAAAAAATAACATCATTTGCTTGTATAAACAATGAATACAAAATATAAAGTAAGTTTATTCAACATTCATCTACGATTTAGGTTATCTCATGAATTCTATTAATAATAATTATATTCGTTATATAATCATTCATTATTATACCATGTCTCTTGCTAAATGAGAAGTTGTGAGATCTAAGATTTTGAGCTTAATTTAAGTCTTACAAAATACTAATTTTCATATTTATTATTATATCATCTTGTTACCATGATACCAATTACTTTTCAATAATCATTTCATATTTCTTCAATTATGAAGTTGACTATTTACACGATAGGCATAGTCATTTAAATAGATTGCTAAATTTCAAACCAGCCTCATCATCTTAAACCTTAATCTCTAGTCATATATTCTTCTTTCTCCAAATAAATGTAATAAAAATCATCTTTAAAATATTAACGATATAAATATCAATGTACATAATATAATTTTTTTTTATCAAAATAACAACACCATTACAGCGTTACTTTTTAATATAATATAAATATAATAGGATATATTATATATATATATATATTATAATATATATATATTTATTTATTTGATATATTTACTATTTTAAAATTTTTAATCATAAATTTTATTTTTGATACACATTAAAAAAATTCCACTGAAACCAAATATTCTATTTTATATGAATAATAGAAAATTACAAAATTAAGCATCAGATTTTATTATGATATTCTTCCACATTAAGATCTGCATTCGACTAATATCTAAATAATTTTCAAATGCTCATGCACAATAAATACGATGTCAATGTAAATTGAAATCCTACCAAATAATGCAAAATTACTGAAACCAATGTTAAGATTTTATTATTGTATTCTTCCACATTGAACATCTACATTCTACTAATATCTAAATACTTTTCTGTGCTCACGCATGATTAATACGATTGACGACTGAAACCAATGATTAGATTTTATTATTGTATTCTTCCACATTGAACATCTACATTCTACTAATATCTAAATACTTTTCTGTGCTCACGCATGATTAATACGATGTCAATCTAAATGGAAATCCTACTCATAAATAAAACATGCATCATGATCTTTTACTTTTATTTTTATTTATATATTACTTCAACACTCAGAAGAAATTATAGCTGACCATTAATACTAATTTTAACTTCAAAATTATACAATTAGCTTGAAGTACATATTAAATTAATAATTATAAGCACTAATATATAAGAATTCTATGGATATACCTTCATATAAAATAATTGATTCTCAACTGTTAGCGTTTCTTCATACATATGAAGGATGTGAGTTTTTTAAAAACCATTTCTTTTTGCATAATTAAGATGAAAATTCCTCAATATAAAATTATTGAAAATATTAAAATAATTCACAGAAATCGCCGGAAACAAATATTAAAATAATTCATAGAAATCCCGGGAAAATTAGGTTTAAGTTGTATTTTACATTTGATTTAATTTTGGGCTCTCTTTTAAAACCATTTTATTTTTTATTAAAAATTAAATATATTAAATAAATGATAGATCCCAACCACTAAAGTCGTTTGAGCATTAATAAGTCTTGCGCATTAATCGACTTATTAATAGAAACACATTTATAAAACTAAAAGTGTAATGAGATTCTCCTTCACCTTGTGTAATGGAATAGATTGTATTCTATTACCGTTTCTAGAAGTACTTAAAGTTCATTCAGTTCCTTCATACATAAATATGAAATACAATCTCCCATCAAATTCCTATTTTGATATCGAGAAGTAATTAATATAATATTAGAATATTATTCTAATATTAATTGAAAGCTTATTATTAATATTTGTCATAAAAATTATTTAAAAAAAACACTTCATCAATTGAAAGTGAATAGTAACTTATTTGATAAAATGTTAATCTCTTTTTTTTTTATATTTCTATTTGATGGGTTATAAATATTTTTTAAATAATATATCATGTAGGAAATCTGTGTAGGTTAACTCAATAATGCAACATAAATCAATGTAGAATACTATAACTTACTATTATTATGAATTTGTGGAAGCTTAAATATCGAGCTCAACAACATAACTAGAAGAAAAAGAATCAATGCAACAATAAACATGAAAATACTTTGGGGAAAGCCTCACCTAAAAACCCCACACTATTGTATTATCATACATGGTGGAAATACATAGGAATTATATAAAGCCTTATCTCTCACAGCTAGTTCTTGGTACAATCCTCACAGATGCTCACAGGGAATCTTGGCTTCTCTCCAGCCTTCCTCTCTTTCCTCCAAGCTATTGTATTATCATACATGGTGGAAATACATAGGAATTATACAAAGCCTTAGCTCTCACAGCTAGCCAGCTCTTAGTACAATCCTCACAGATGCTCACAGATAATCTTGGTTTCTCTCCAACCTTCCTCTCTGCCCTCCAAGCTCCTATTTCCTTGTGCTGTTCCTTGTGGATGATTTCCTCTTACCAGGTGGAAAACCAATCCTTCAAAACTGGGCAATCCTCAAGGATAAAATCCTTGACTGCTTGCATGTGTTTTCTCTATGACACTTTTTTTATTTATTTTCTTTTAGTACATTCTAAATAATTTTGATATATATATATATATATATATAATATGAACACAAGGTTTATATGATGTATTTTAAATTTTTCTTAAATTTCAAATCTTAAGAGAAATATTTTAAGCTTTATTTTAACAGCTCAAAGGAATCCTAAGAGTGAGATTATAGAAGATGAAGTTTGAATCATATAAAAATTACACTGACAAAAACCCTAACACTATTTTAAGAGCGATTACAAAAGATGAAGTTTCAATCATAGAAAAGTTGTATTGAAAAAAATCCTAACACGAATTAGACGATACTTAGAAATATTAAACCTAACCCTTGTTTTCAATCTTTAGTGAAAACAACTATTAAGTCTATGTAGGAATATTGCAAATACAGATTCGTTTTTCAGAGCATTATCATGATGATAGATATGCAACCCAAAATATTGTTGGGGATTATTTTCTCGCACATTATGTTTTGGATTCCATAGATTCTATAATACTAGTGTATTTTGTTTGAGTCATTTCTGAATGTGAGATATGCAGCTTGTTAGCAAGTAGAAAAGAAAAACATAAAACAAAATATTACTAGGTTAACTTATTCAAGTTGAGTAGCAAACTAGAATTCCTTTTAAGCTTCATACTTTTAATCCTTTAGCCACATGCTAAACTATATGCACACCATAAGGTCAAAATAATTCCGTCAACCATACAACCTAGAGACACAAGATCCTTAAAAAAAAATATTGACTACTACAACAGGGCACATGTTGTTCCGAGTGTAGTAATACCTCCCACTTCCCTTGATTTCTCTGCAAATTGTCAATCACACCACCATCAAGTTAATTCAGCATCATTTCTCATTTCAACATCGACTTTGAATTTATAATGAAGAGTGAATATGTTAAAGACTAATATGTGAAAATATCTCATGAATGTGCGATGTCCATGGCTACGCACAACGAGAAAATGTGACCCCAGCTTGGCTATAGCTTCACAAGTCCTCTTGGTAGCCTTTCCAATCACAATATGGGTCTCTGCCTTCATTCCATATCAATCACAAACTTCTTTACGTATCCACAAGGCTTCCTGTAAGATCCCCACCATAGTTCCTTGTGCGTCTATGGACCATGGGATAGTTCAACAATTCACAGTACCCCACACTCCTCAAAAGAACAGGGTTGCAGAGAGGAATAACATAACCCTTGTGGAGTGTGCATGCATCATGTTAACATGTAACAACCTGTCTAATGGCTTTTGGGAAGAAGTAATAAATACTGCAATATATTTAAAGAATAGGAGTCCAACAAAAAGCTGAACTTAAAACTCCATTTGAAGCTTTATTAGGTTTTAAGCCTGTAGTTAATCATTTAATAGTTTTTGGCTCAAAAGATTTTTCTCATGCTCCAAAAGAGGATAGGAAGAAACTAGATTCAAAGGCCGTTAAACACATTTTCGTAGGGTGTTGTATAGATTTAAAACATATAAATTGTTTAATCCCTTTACTCACAAAATATTTCGAATAGAGATGTAGTATTCCATGAGCGGGTTGATGATGGAAACTGTGATAAAGGCAATGAAGAGTGGCACATGCCTTTGTTGGTGGAAGATGGAAATGATGGAATAAGGGACATCCATGAGTAGCAGCAAAAACAAAAGGAAGAATCAAGTGATGTAGGTACAGTTCGCAAGCCAATTCCACGAAGGAATGAGCAAGTCATATTTGAAGCAAGTCCACCATTAAGGAGACCACCTTGGAAAACTCAATTTCCAGCAAGATATAGGGATCATACTCTTATAACTAGTATGCTAAATGTTGTTGAAGCCTCATGTTTTTACTGTGGTAAATCTGGTCACATCGCTAGGAATTGCCATAAGAAGAAGCTTTATGAAGGTCGACATAGACATAAGAAGCATGCAGAGAACTTCACTGATGAAGATCAAAATCAAAACCTCATATTGTTTGTATTTGATTATGCTTTCTCTGCTAAGAATGATGAAGCAGAAAATTGGTTTATGGATTCACAAGCTTCAACCCACATGACAGGTAATAGACACTAGTTCGAAAGTTTTAAAGAAACTAGCAGTGATGCTAATATTTACCTTAGTGATGACAAAGCCCACCAGATCAAAGGACATGGAGACATTCCTATTTTCTAGGTGTCGCATCTAAATCTCCTATTTTCATGTAAGCCTATATATTCTTGATGAATAACGATCAATGTAGAGTCTTCTCCGTGAGGCAATCTCCAAGTGCATCTTGCTAACTTATGAGCTGCTAAGTTACAGAATATATCTTGTTTCTTCGATTTTTAACAAAGTATCAGAACATAGGAAGAATTGAGGGCGAGTGAAGTATTGACTATGGATGGCGTGAATGTGCAATATCCTATGTGAGTGACTTTTGTGGGTTGTGTGGGCGTAAGAGAAGGGAGCCTAAGGGGTTTGGAGTGATCTGTGGAACGAATTGTTAGTGATAATGGAGATCATCATGCATTTTTAGTGAACAAAGGCACTGCCTACTCTTATGACCAATGTAGTTTACACGGTCTTACCCGCAATGTTCACACTTTCCTTACAATAATTGTCCTTAATGCGATTGATCAACACACCCAATCTAACCAAATGCCTGCACTCGTAAGTGGAGGTCGACATAGACTAGTTAGTGTGTTGGTTTTGCAACTATTAACCTTCTTGATTGATGTGGCGGTGACAACTGTGGGATTAGCTACGGTAACTACCATGTGGTGGTGCCTATGAATCTGGTGATCGTAATGGCTCCTCACCCGCAAGATTGATGCGGCAACGTCGGTGACCTAGTGATGTATGTGGCCTGTGCATAGAGAGGATTTTTTGTGTGAGTTAGCCTACATTGAGCTGAACAACAAGTGTGGAATTGATCGAAGTGAAATCAATGTTTGACCTTGGATCATGCCCCTATTTGAATGTTGGTCTCTTCGGTATGCAGTAAATGAACCACCACCCTCAGCAGTGCATCTGGAAACCTGTTAGAATGGCTTTTGTCACAGGACCATAAATCCATCCGACCTCTTTCTCCCATTGAATTTTCTTTTCATAGCTAGAACTGATCACATGTATATCTTCTTTGATGAGTGAAGCTTGATTGGTTGACTCTAGAACACCACCATTGTCCACCAGAGTTGATGCAATGAACACCGAGGACTGTCCAAATGACTTCTCAAAGATTCTCCTTAAATACTGTAGTGTATTTAAAGAATATGAGTCGAACAAAAAACCTTGATCTTAAAACTCCATTTGAAGCTTTATTAGGTTTTAATCCTATAATTAATCATTTAAGAGTTTTTGGCTTGAAACATTTTGCTCATGTTCCAAAAGAGGATAGGAATAAACTAGATTCAAAGGGCATTAAATGCATTTTTGTAGGGTATTTTACAGAGTTTAAAGCATATAAAATTTTCAATCGCTATACTGACAAAGTGTTTGTGAGTAGAGATGTAGTATTCCATGAGCAGGTTGATGATGGAAACTATAATAAAGGCAATGAAGAGTGGCACATGCATTTGCTGGTGGAAGATGGAAGTGATGAAACAAGGGACAACCATGAGTAGTAGCAATAGAAAAAGGATGAACCAAGTGATACATGTATAGATAGAAAGCCAACTCCACCAAGGAATGAGCAAGACAGATTTGAAGCAAGTCCACCACTAAGGAGATCAGGTAGGCAAACTCAATTGCCAACAAGATATAAGGATCATGCTCTTATAACTAGTATGTTAAATGTTGTTGAACCCTCAAAATATAAAGAATCAAGTCAATATGATGAATGGAGGGTAGCCATGAAAGAGGAATACGATTCAATACTTAAAAAAAACTTGGAATTTAGTTGAATTTCTGGAAGGGAAATAACCTATAGGTTGGAAGTAGTTATATAAACCTAAATTTAAATCAGATGGAAGTGTAGACAAATACAAAGCTAGGTTGGTAGCTAAAGGTTACTCAAAAAGAGAATGAATTGATTATGAGGAAACCTTTTCTCTGATACCTATGCTAAACATTATTAGAATGATGATATCTTTAGCTACAAAACATCATTGGAGTCTACACAAACTAGATGTGAAGCGTGCATTTTTATATGGTGAATTGAAAGAAGAGATTTATTTAAAAAAACCTAAAGGGTTTCTTAAAAGGGGCTGGAGAATTTATTCTGTAAATTAAAGAAGGCATTATATGGTTTAAAATAGTCACCTAGGTCATGGTATGAAAAAATTGATTCAATTTTTTTGCAGCATAGTTATAAGAGGAGAAAGAACAACCTAAATATGTATACTTTGTTTGATGAAAAGGGGAAATTTATTTTGATTTATTTATATGTAGATGATATTATTATTACAAGAAATGATGATGAGATCATTAAAGAAATCAAAGTGTAGAAGTCATAGGCTTTTGAAATCAAAGACCTTGGAGAGTTACACTATTGTTTGGGTCTTGAAGTCTGGAGGGATTCTAGCTAGACCTTTCTGTCTCAAGAAAAGTATGTCAAGAGCTTATTGAAAAAATTTAGAATGGATCAATGCAAAGCTGCCGCAGTTCCTTTACAACAGAATGTCAAACTTCAGAATGACGATGGTTCTAAGGATGTGGATGCAACACTATAATGACAACTAGTTGCGAGTTTGATTTATCTAACTACACCAAGATGAGATTTATCTTTTGCAGTTCATGCTTTAAGCCAATTTATGTCAAAGCCTCTTGAAAGTCATTAGGTGGCAGTGAAACGCGTCTTAAGGTATCTTCAAGGATCCTCAGACTTTGGTATTAAATATATTGATTCGTTTGATGTTAGATTCATATGTTTTTCAGATTCAGATTGGGCAAAAAATCTGGATGATAGATGATCCATAACAAGTTATGCATTTAGGATTGGGTCCGGGGTCATTGGATGGAGCAGAAAGAAGCAAAATATTGTATGCTTGTCTTAAGGAGAAGAAGAGTATCAAGCAATGTGTACAACAATGTGTGCGGAAGTTTGGTTGAGGAGACTTCTCCATGAGGCTGGAGAAGAAAAAAAAGATGCAATAGCTATCATATGTGACAACTAGAGCTCAATCAAACATGCAAACAATCTCGTGTTTCACAAAAACACAAAGCATATTAATAAGTAGTTTCACTTTGTTACAAAGAAGGTTCAGTCAAAACAAATTTATATTGAATATTGTAATAGTTGTGAAAATGTAGCAAAGATTTTACTAAGCCCCTTAGAAGAATTAAATTTGAATTATTTAGGGAGATGTTAGGAGTACTAGTGAACCCTTTCTCCATTAAGGGGGAGTGTTGAAATTAATGGAGCAATATGTATTATTGGAGAGGGTATGTTCCTTAGTTGTGTTTGTGTCCTAGTTTAGGAATGAGTTCCTATTTTCTAAGTGTTAATTCTCACTCTAGTATTCTAATGTAAACCTATATATTCTTGATGAATAATGATCAATGTAGAGCATTCTCCATGAGGTAGTATCCAGGTGCAAATTTCTCACTTATGAGTTGCGAAGTTTCAGAATATATCTTGCTTCTTGAAATTTTAACACCTCGACCTCCATGAAGTTTCATATTTCCTCTATCATAGGAGAGAAATCTTAAAAAGAATGGTTTCAATCAAGGAAAATGATTTGGTAACGCAAACTTCAAGTGAATAGGCGATGGAGTATGTGTGGAAATGGAGGTGTAAGAGACGTTTTCAAACTATGAGTCAAGGTAAATGAATTAGTACAACAAACCTGAGGTTGCTGGGTTTTGTCATATTCTTTCCATGACTAGCCTCACTAGTTAACCAAGGGGTTAGAGGGGGGGTGGAGTCCCCCCTTCATTGCACTGATTGCACAAAGGGGGGGAAATAGGGGGTTTGAGGGGGATAGTTAGCCCCCCTCTATGGAGTCCCAGACAACGCCCTGGGGAAATTTTTTTTGGACCCTATATTAGGTGGGTAGACCTACCTATGATTTTATGCATGTTTTTCGCACATGGTTTTGGTTGCGATGGTTTTTGGTCCATGGTATTGGATGCTTCGGCATGTATATATATGTATTGTAACATTGAAAGGAACATAATGAAAAATTAATCTAGTAGCCACAATTTTGGGATCCAGGGGAAAATATGTGTGTATATTTGTTTTATGTGTTATGCTCTCGCTATTGTTAATTTTATGTGTTTTAGAATTTGTATGCAGGTAATTTCTATACAGGGTTAAAACCCACATTTGGTATCAGAGTTGTTTTGGCTTCAAGGGGATGCCTTTGTTGTTGAGGGGTTTCTCTCGGGCTTGTGGTAGACCCTACTCAGTGGGAGATCTACGGGATCGATTCTGGTGGTGAAAGAAGATGGCGGGAAATGGAAAGATAGAGATCAAGAAATTTAATGGTCATATTTTTTAGTTATGGAAACTTAATATGGAGGTTTTGTCGGTAGATAAAGATTAGTGGATCACGATAGATCCAAGTACTGAACCAATGGGAGTGTCCGATGAAGAATGGAAGAAGTTGGATGAAAATACAAAGAGCACAATATGATTGTGTGTCTTAGATTCAATATTGTTGAATGTATCAGGGGAAGCTACGACTAAGGATTTGTCGGACAAGTTAGAGATTTTGTACCAATCTAAGTCTCTGGTGAATGAATTGTTCCTACAGAAAAAGCTATATAACCTGAGGATGAAAGATGGAGATTACGTGACAGAGCATCTGAACGCATTTAATATTGTGGTATGTCAGTTATTATCTATTGATATTAAAATTTCAGATGAAGATAAGTGCATCAGTTTGTTGTGTTCTCTACCAGATTCATGGGATAGTCTGGTAATTGCAATAGGTAGCAATGCAACTGCCTTGCAATTTGATTAAATAGTGTCATCCTTATTGATAGAGGAGATGAGACAGAAAAATATGGAGAGGCAGAATGGTGATGCCTTATCTATACTAGGAAGGTCCCATAATAGAAATAAAATAAAGTCATCGAGTGGGAGAACTAAATCTAGAGGGAGATATAAATCTCCCGGAAAGCCTGTGAAGGTGTCTTGGAAATGTGGAAAGGAAGAGGACTACAAAAGGGACTGTAAATCTAAAGCTCTTGAAAAATGAAAGGGATCTGATGATACTCCTTATGGAGAGGCTAAAGCCACCTCAGATGAAGGTGGGAATGTGTACGTAGCTTCTTCAAGTACACATGTAGATCATAAGGCATGATTGATTGACTCAGGTGCATCTTTTCACTTCACTCCCCATAGAGAGTGAATTTGGGAGTATGAAAACTATGATGGTGGTGACATCTCTTAGGGAATGAAAGGAAGGCTAAAATCGTTGGTAACAGAAACATTAAGTGGAATTTGCAAGGTTGAAGGATTATAACACTTTCGGGTGTCCTGCATAAGCTTGCATTGGCCATAAATTTGATTTCTATAAGCAAGTTCGATGATGCAGGTGTAAAAATAGTGTTCAAGAAGGATACCTGCAATATGCTTTGAGGAGCATTGATATTGATGTGGGGAGTTCAGATTGGAACTCTGTACAAGCTGCAAGGTAGCACTGTTGTTGATGGGTGCAACAACTCTGTGGTTCCTGAAAGTGGAGCAGAAAATCTAGTGGTCTCTGGAGAAAAGACCATGCTATGGCATCAAATGTTTGGACATATTGGAGAGAGAGGTCTTCAAATTTTTCATGGTAAAGGTATGGTAGAAGGTATTACTAATAGCTCTATGGATTTTGATTTCTGTGAAAATTGTGTATATGAGAAGCATAATTGGGTGAGTTTCCCCTCTAGTGGTAAGAGGGTGAAACATATATTAGAGCTTGTGCATAGTGATGTGTTTGGACTTATGAAGGTTCCATCACTGGGTAAGTCTGTGTACTGTATATCATTTATATATGAATTCTCAAGGAATACATGGACATATTTCTTTAAGAAGAAATCTGAAGTCTTTGACACGTTTAAAGAAATTAAGGCTTTGGTGGAAAAATAGAAAGAGAAGAAGATAAAGGTGTTGAGGACAGATAATGGTGGAGAGTTTTGCAAAAAGGAATTTGAAGAATTCTATAAGAAGTAAGGTATAGTACGAAGAAGACTACTCCATACACACCTGAGAAAAATGGAGTTGCAGAAAGAGTGAACAAAACGTTGATGGAAAGGGTAAGAAGCATGCTCAGTGGTGTCAGTTTAGGACAAGAATTCTGGGCAGAGGTAGTGGAGATAGAATGTTACCTGGTTAACAGATCACCTTCATCATCATTGGAGAATAAGACTCCACAAGAGGTATGGACTGGTAAGGAACCCTCTCTTTCTCATCTGAGGGTATTTGGATGTGATGCATATGTACATGTTAGAAAAGAGAAAATAACACAGTTTGATAGGAAATCTAAAAAGTGCATATTTATTGGGTATAAGAATGGTTTAAAGGGTTATAAGCTTTGGAACCTAGTAACAGGGAAGGTTGTGTCCAACCAAGATGTGGTGTTCAGAGAGGTGAGATATGTTATTAAACATGAATTACAACCAAAGGAACTTGAGAAGATAGAGTTTGAGCTTAAGGAGGAAGAATCAAACTCTACATCAGAAGATGAATCAGAAGATGAAGAGCCACAAACTCCAGTTGTAAGAAGATCAGTATGAGAAAGAAGGCATCTAAAAAGGTATAGTCCATATGATTTTCATTCAAGTTTTGCATTATCTATTATTGATGATGATCCTAGAACTGTGAAGGAAGCAGTAGATTCAGATGATGACAAACTCTGGAAAGAGGCCATGGTTAATGAAATGGCATCTTTGCAAAAAAATGAGGCTTGGGATCTGGCGGAATTTTCGGCTGGAAGGAAACCCATTGGTAGCAAATGGGTGTTCAAGAAGGAGACAAATGCAGAAGGAAAAGTGGAGAAATACAAAGCTCTATTGGTAGCAAAAGGTTCCAGGGCTCAGGAATTGATTTTGGTGATATTTTTTCTCCTGTTACCAAGGTAGCTTCTATTAGAATACTTTTATCTGTTGTTGTTGATTTTGATTTTGAGATAGAATAGATGGATGTGAAGACAACATTTCTTCACAGGGATCTGGAAGAAGAGAACTACATGAAGCAACCTAAAGGTTTTGCGGTGAAGGGTAAGAAAGAACTAGTATGCAAGTTAAAAAAGTATTTGTATGGGTTAAAATAGTCACTAAAGATGTGGTATCAGAAATTTGATACATTTATACAAAGACTTGGCTTCACAGAAGCAAAGGAGATCACTGTGTATTTTAAATTAATTGGTGACCCTGTTATTTTTCTTGTATTGTATGTGGATGATATGTTGTTGGTTTGAAATGACAAAGAAATTATCTAGGATTTGAACACCCAATTCTCCTCCAAATTCGACATGAAATATCTTGGTGCGGCAAACTATATTTTGGGCATAGAAATTAAAAGAGATCGTGCAAAGAGGAAGCTCTGGTTAAACTAGAGGAAGTATGTCAAGATAATGTTGCAGAGGTTTAATATGCAGGATAGTAAACCGGTGAAGGTTCCTATTCATGTATGTGTAAAGTTATTTGCTGAACAATGTCCCAAGACACAAGAAGAGAAAGAGAACATGTCCCATGTTGCATATGCAAGTGTAGTCGGTAGCCTGATGTATACAATGGTTTTTACTAGACTAGACATTGCACATACAATGGGAGTATTGACCAATTTTATGTCAAAACCAGGGAAGGAGCATTGGATAGCAGTGAAGCAGGTTTTCAGGTATCTGCGTGGCACTAGTGATTATGGTTTGTGCTACCAAGGAAGTCTAGAATTGGACAGAGTTTTAGATATTTGTGGCTTTGTTGATGCAGAATGGGTTGGAGATCTGGAATAAAGAGGATCTACAAGTGGGTATGTGTTTAACCTATTTGGAGGTGTATTCAGTTGAATAAATAAGAAACAATTTGTAGTGGCATTATCAACTACGGAGACAGCATACATGGTAGCCGCTCATGCAAGCAAGGAAGTAATCTGGTTGCAGAGATTGTGTTCAACTATGGGGTTAGTATAGGGAGATATAATAATAGACTATGATAGTGAAAGTGAAATTTTCTTGGCAAAGAGCCCTGCTTACCATTCAAAGAAAAAACACATTGATGTTCAGTATCACTTTGTGAGGGATATGATAGAAGACAAATAGGTGTTGCTGGTAAAGGTGGACACTTTGAAGAATACTGCAGATGCATTGACAAAATCTGTGAGCTCTAAGAACTTCTTTTGGTGTAGAGAAACAATGGGCATTGTAGGGATAGATAAATTACTAAGCTCTCCTGTGGCCCCTTGTGGAAAGAAAACAAAAAGTGAGAGAATGTTGGGTTGTGTTATATTCTTTCCATGACTAGCTTCCCTAGTAAACAGGGGGTTAGAGAGGGGGCAGGGCAGAGCCCCCCCTTTGTTGCACCAATGCCCCCCCTTTGTTGCACCAATTTCACAGCGAGGGGTCATAGGGGGTTTGAAGGGAGCAGTTAGCCCCCATCTATGAGGTCCGGGGCAACACCTCGGGGAATTTTTTTTTTGGACCCTATATTAGGTGGGTGGACCTACCTATGGTTTTGTGCATGGTTTTAGCACATGGTTTTGGGGATGATGGTTTTCGGTCCATGGTATTAGATGCTTCATCATGTATATATATGTATTGTAACAATGAAAGGAACATAATGAAAAATCAATCTAGTAGTCTTGGTTTTGGGATCTAGTGGAAAATATTTGTGTATATTTGTGTTACATGTTATGCTCTCACTATTGTTTATTTTCTATTTTTCAGAATTCATATGCAGGTAATTTATGTACGCAGTTAAAAACTACAAAGGTGAATACACATAGAAGTGAAATAGATGTTTTTGGAAAGTGATTTAGTAACGTAAACATGAGGTGAATCCGAGATGGACGACACTTGTAGATGGAGGTGAGGACTGATATTCTCAAAAAAAAAAAGTCAATTTAATATTAATTTTAAATTAATATGTAATATTAATTTAATTTAGTTTTATATTTAGTATTAATATTTATATATTTTATTAATAGTATTGTCTGTAATTTCTTTTTTATTTCTATTTAACTTCAACCTCCTTTTTCCTAATATCAGTATTCCAACCGGGGTTTAATTAAAATATGTGAAATACAAACTAAATTCCACTAAATAAGTTAAGGTTTCAAAATGGTCTTCCCTTGAAATAAATAAATTATGATTTATGTAACCTAATTCTTAGAGAACTCGACGATTGGAAACGAAATGACAACCATTTGCCACTGATGTGGGATTCAATCAAAACCTTGAATCTAAGGGTTAAACAAAAAAGACATGTGGGGGAGTTTTCAAATTAGATTATATGAAAACATTTCGCCCTGCTGGTTCTACAAATTCAGCAAACCTATCATTCCGAAGAGATTTAACTCTAAGAATGCAGCCATTCTTAGAACTTTCAAAAAGTCGATGACTCAAAATCAAAATATGTCCACATTTCTCCACGTAAACAAAACTGAATTTAATCAATTACAGAGGAAGAACACTGTTTGGGTGTCTTATTCTCTTAATGAAGCCTCCAAGGCTTGTAAAAACACTAAAACCCTCACATTACCTACATAGAAGACCTTGGATTCGGATCTCCAAAGAAATTGGATCCTCGAAACACCTCCAAATGGGCCTAAAATCCATGGAATATGAATATATTGTTAACAACGTTATGAATTGACAAGTCTGCTAGTCTTCTATCGTCGCCATTATGGGGCATTTAACAGGGGCCTCGGAGCAGCTCGTGTTAACACACCTTAGCATGTCACCTCTAAGTGCTATTTTCCTTCTCGTAAGTAAAATGTGAGGTAAGGTTTTGGATTCGAACATACATGCAATGACTCGTTTCCATCGTGAAAAAAATATATGCCCCAATAGGCCAAAGAAACGTGCCAGGTATAGCCAGGTTTCACAAATGATTTTTTAATAAAGAGAATTTATTGAGAGGAGCGGATTTCAAAAACTGAAAAATTATTGGTAAACCTTTCATATTATTTATTGGATTATGTATTAGACAAAGAATATTTCTTTGAATTTCAATAAATTCATTTAAAATATAAAATTCTAAAGACCAATTCCAATATCGACCACTCCTTTGTCATAATTAAATCTCAATTTTTCTTAAATATATTTGATTTAAAAAATTATTTAAAATAAAAATTCCTCAAACCCAATTCCTAGTGCCTTTAGCATAATTAAATATCAATCTTTCTTAAATATCTTTTACTTAAAGAATAGAAATCCTGTAACGGAGACCACACATAAGATTACACACCCTGAAACCCGTATTCTAAAACAAGCCAGGCCTATGGGGTAACTAGTACTCGTTCACTTCTTCGAATACACTTTTTCATAGACATAACGATGGTGTGGTTTACGACGGCTTGCTAGAAATATGAAAGAAAGCAGAGAGAAATTACACACGACATCATAATATATTTTTATATATTTATTGATTACAATAGTTAGATATATATATGAATATATATAGGTCTTAAAATATTGACTTTGATACATTTAGATCACGATTATAATTCATATGTAAGAAAAAAAATTTCTAGATTGATGCTTGGGAACTCACAATGACAACTGACAACAACACATGGAAGCATTACTTCCAATACCCTCCCTTAGTGCTTAGATGAAAAATATTAAAAAAACAAATCACAAAAACAATGATAATCTCTATCTAACTGATCTTTGTTAGCACTCACATCCACTTTCGATTCTTGCAAACGCCGCTATTTAACAACCACATCTATGAGCTATCACTTGACCTCCATTTAAAACTTAATCTGACCATCTTCGATGTGCTTTGAAATATCAACAATATTGACACCTTGACTCATTAGGGTTTCCGATCTTCGATGTGCTTTGAAATATCAACAATATTGACACCTTGACTCATTAGGGTTTCCCATTTTCGATGTGCTTTGAAATATCAACAATATTGACACCTTGACTCATTAGGGTTTCCCTGATAAGATTCGTAAATTAATGAACCATCCTATGGACCAACCACCATTTGTCGGATATTTCATTTTTGGTTATTTGTGAGTTGCTAGGATGGAGGTTTAGATACCACATATGTTCAAAAGTTGATCAAACAACTTGACCTTACTTCCAGTTTAAGAACCACCAACTACTTTTTTAAACCAATATAAACAAAAAAACCAACCAACAAAACGTAGACAAAATCAATGAATTGTCTTTATTGATTTGTGTAGATCAGATCAAATATACTAATAATGACATTGCATATTGGTATTTTCCATCAGATGTGCAATGTTTGGATCTCGATCTTTGGATAAACAATACCACAATATTTTATTGCTTTAGATCTAAATATACTAATAATGACATTGCATATTGGTATTTTCCATCAGATGTGCAATGTTTGGATCTCGATCTTTGGATAAACAATACCACAATATTTTATTTCTTTAGATCTAATACCACAATATTTTATTGCTTTAGATCTAGAATGAAAAATGCCAACATTCCATTGCATGACACAACTGTACATCTTGCACCATCTGAAAATCTCGAGAACCACCATTTAGAACATGTAGACATTGCTCTCAATTGTAGATCCACATTAGATCAAGTCAAATCTATGTTGATCTAGTTTCTACAAAAGCAAATAGCCTCTTCTTTACAAAGATTTTTCCACAATGAAACTTCACACAACAATAACTACACTAGATCTTCCCAATTCTCCTTTGCATGCAACTATCCACAATCCACACACAAATCAAATATTCACACAAACAATAGATTAAACACTTTATTAAATTAATCAATGTAGAAGAGAGAATCATGGCTAAAACTACATGATCTCAGCCCCTCTAGTGACAGACTAAGGGTTGAATAGGCAATGATACCATCCTAATAATAGGAAAGGGAGTAGAGAGAAATTACACACAACACCAAAATACACGTTTATATCTTTATTGATAGCAACAGTTACACATATATAGGACATAAAACACTGATTTCTACTTACAACTCATACAAAATAACAACTTCTAAACTGATGATTAAAAACGCACAATAACAACTCCATACTAGCAAGTGAGCTAGAACTTTTCTACTATAATAAAATGGACGAGAACACTAACGAAGACAATGCGAATAAACATGGAGCATACCTTGTCTTTTTTGTTATTAAATAATATTTACAATGTTTATTATAGGTTCTAGAGATATATTTAATTAGCTAACTCTAAAAATACTATTTACCTAAAAATAGCTTGAAAAGAAACTATCCACTGAAATTAACATGCATAAAGAGTGAGCGATTACTACATTTAACAAAAACCCTTGAGTCCCTATGCTCCAGATAAACATACAATCCATAGACAACTTCGGCTACTGTAACTGTCGTGGCCGCTTACGAGCATTAATGGTCTGATATGACATGATCGCTGCCATACTCCTCCATTTCTCTAATTATACAATAATTTAGAAACTTCGACGGAGGCTTCTCTTGAGGCTTCTCTTGATATTCATCCACCCAAACAACCGGTCCTTTCTCAATGGGATTGGGATTTGCCTTTGCTCGTTCGTCGAGCGACTTGTGAGAGGCAACTTTTCTGTATATTCGGCATAAAACTATATCTTTCATCTGCAAAAACGAATTCATTTTACAAATCATTACTACGTATAATTAAGAATCACAAGGTTTACGCCATGTTAATCTTAGTTTTGTTAAACCATAAAAGCAGCCACCATTATTAAATCATTGAAGCTTGTGTTTAGTGCCATTTTTTAAAGTGTTTTTTTGGATTTTTCTGTTTAATTTCTCTGAAATCTGGCAAGAATCGTCAGAATTTATTGAAATCACAAGTTTGATGAGTAACCCCTGCACAATCTAAATGCCCTAGAGATTTATGAGCGTGCTCAGTCCATATATACAATAAAAAACAAATTTAAATAACAAAATTAAAATTTCATCTCAAATTTTTTAGATTAAATTCAAACACCTAATCCAAAAAATCACACTAAAAACAACTCCCTAAATTTCTTTAAATCACACTAAAAACAGCTCCCTAAATTTTTATTTTTTTTAAATTAAGCCAGGCCGAAACATAACTACCGAACTCTACTTGAAATCATTGGCACTATTAATCATTAAGTAAACAAAAACATAAGTGGTACACTTGTGTAGATAGAACGTAGAACTGTATTACAATATTCCCAAAATCATGACCAGTGAGAGACATCCCAGCGAACAAAGTCAACCATTAATGCTGGTTCGATACGAAAACCTATAATCGATTTAAATTAAGAAACTAAACACCAACACAGGAGGATGGAGATCCTAAATGCAAAAGACAAACCTAAAGCAGAATTGAGAAACTCAGAAACCTCTACGGCTGGATCAAATTCCTCGAACAATGTCAACAATTAATGCTGGTTCGATACCAAAACCTATAATCGATTTAAATTAAGAAACTAAACACCAACACAGGAGGATGGAGACCCTAAATGCAAAAGACAAACCTAAAGCAGAATTGAGAAACTCAGAAACCTCTACGGGTGGATCAAATTCCTCAAATGTAACGGCCACTCAGTCTTATTAATAAGGATTCAAAACACCAAATGCAATGCGTTTTTCAACGTTACACAAAAAGGAAAGAAGATCTCCATGAAATGATTAAAAGTTAAATCGTTCACCTTGTGCGCGGACGAGCTGAATTCTGGCATCCTGTACTCGTTCATGATCCAGTCGGTCTTGTGCCCGTATGGACCTTTTCCTTTATAAAATACCAGAATTTTCTTCAAACCGATGCACTGAAGCAGCTCGTTACGAACTGCTCTATCTGAACCCGTGGCCTTCCAGTAACCCGAGACCGTCAATCTGTTGAGCCGAGGGCATGACTTCTTACGATCTCTTGGGACGAAGAAGAACCATTGTTTATCCCGAGCATCGTGAGAAAAACCTGCAATACGAATCCAGCAACTAATGTTGTGAGAAAAATCATTTCAGATTCAAATTAGGGAACAAGTCGAGAGGTAATTACCCGGTAACTCCCAGGGATCATATCGATACAAGTCCAAGGTTGGTATAATTATATCGAAGCTCAATGTGTGGCCGCCTTGTACCATCCGCCTCAGATAGAAGCCCACCAACTCCTCCTCTGTGGGATAGAATCTAAAGCCCGGAATAACCCTTAGCTCTCCCTGCTCTGCCCGATCGTTGGATATTACTTCTTCCAACATTGCCACTTCTATCTTTATGAAATAACCGCCTTGCCAAGTTCTCTACACATATAAAATAAGGAAGTAAGCAGAAAACATTCCGGAGCATATCACTCTCTTCTCTACACAAATACAATATGAAAGGGTCAATAAATAAGTCTTCAAAATGTGGATAGATAAGGTGGGAAATGTCCCAAAGAATCGACTTCCAATGTGAATTGAACGATTCAATGGGATTGGAAGTAGCACAAGGGAAAATATCTACGCAGGGACAGGGGACTACAGTCGATAAATGGTTTCTCGTTCGAAGTTATTCTTGAACCTTAACCTGCTTAGTGATAGCGATAGTACTGTTTTTCTTCCATTGCAATTTCCAGGAAATTTTGCTGGAATTGCATGACAGCTTTGATTTGATTTAGTGCATTGTCCAGACAAACTTTTCGTTGGTTTGGATTCGTTTTAGATGAGTGAGAAGGACATGAGAATAACTTTCTTCCACGAATGGATTGAAATTCCTATTAATCAGTAACAATACAGCTTGGGGATAACTATCTTCCACAAATGGACTTGAAATTCGTATAATTAGTAGGTAACTCTGGCAGAAACTGTATGCCATACAGGTGGGTGATGTTGACAAGCAAACCTCAATTGTTCCTTTGATTATATTCTATAGGCCCCACTTCTTTGTGTTATGGCGTTGACTATTAATTGGTTTATTATCTATGACAAAAAAATATTTTAAATACTCAAATTCAAAGATTTTTAAGTTAGAAATGTACTTTAAAGCAAATATAATTTATTATATATAAATAAATTAAAATAAAAGATATTAAAGTATTTAAAATAAAGATTGGTAAACTTAATTCAAAATTTAGAAATTATTATGTATGTTATTTGAAATTTATTTATATTTAAAAAAATTAAATATATATGATATCGTTAAAATAATTTGGTCTTAGAAGATTCTACCACCAAACATGCATTTGCCAGCTGATCTTTATATACAAGGATGAAAATATGTTTTAAATAAATTGGCAATTGTGGAAGTACAAACCTTATTTATGAAACTAGATTTGAAAAAGTCCATAAGCCATTGACGCCCGCTGATTAAGTACCGACGCTAGCTGATTAAGCATGTATGTGTATGATTAATTATTTAATTAAAAACACAATATTTTTTTAAGATTAGGTAGGTCTTCCTTTTTTATTTATATAAAAACAAACCAAATCCACGTATTGGCAATAGGTGGCCTTAACTTCCCCAGTGGAAAACCAAGTCTGTTGGCTATCTATGCATATTATACGCCATCCAAAATTGGTAAGTTAACAGTCTTTCTACTAAGCTATATATACAAAGCTATTTATAAACCAGTTTTTAACCACAGTTCCCATAAACATGCATATAGAAAGAAAACCAACCGCTAAAAAAACAATAACCTGTTCCCATAAATATGCATATAGAAAGAAAACCAGCTGCTAAAAAAACAGTAACTTGAGATCATGAGCTTAGTCTATTCCATGAGCTCAGTTTATTCCTTGCGCTCATCTTGGTCTGGCTCAACATCTGTTGTATCTTCCGCTGAGCCTTCTTTTGTTGGTGTCGTTTCCACGATATAGGGGATGTGTCTCTATATACGATCAAGTATCATATCTTGTTTACAAATCTGGAACTGTATGGTTTGTAGGTCTTGTTTATAATCAAACATATCTCTGGTTATCAATGCAATCCCCATGGAAACTTGCTCCACCGCTTTTCCAACCAGCCTTGTCATGAGCCAGTACAAATGTAAGATCTATTTATATTGAGACACGGCCTCTAGTATTGCGAAGATCAGGAATGAGGTCTCTCCACTCTTCCATCTCTTCCTCTAAGTCCTCTTCTTTAACCTTGTCTTCCATCTCCTCAATAATTTTTCTGATCCCTACATCTGTGTCTTTCATAAAGCCTTGGTTGCTTTTTTCACAGTCTCATCCATGGGACGTCTTCCCATCCTTTTTCCTAAGGTACCAATGTCCTGAGAGCGTGGTCCATTATTTGTCTTGCCTTTTCGACCGCGACCTCTAGCTGTATGTGTCATGTCTTCAATCCCTTCTATCTGTTCACAATGTGCACAATACTTATTCATGATAAAACCCTCATTATCCACCCAAATTCCCATTGTTTTGAGGGTTTTTGTCTGCCTGTACTCTCTCTCTTTTGCCTGCACCCCTCTGCTCCGAAGTACCCTAATGAACTTGGGATAGTTCACCCCTTCTCCCTACTCCCTCTTCCCTATGTTTTCTTTCAGGTCTTTGGGTATTGTCTCTCTGCCAATTCCCCATTATTCCTCCTTAGTTTTCGAAAGGCTAAGCCCCTCCCGAAGCTACCCTAGGATAGTGAACCCATGGGTCTGCCTATTAAAATTCTCTCCCTTTCTACCCTGCTGGCTGACACCACTCCCTCTCTATTCAATGTTCCTTCCTTGGGAGGTCATCTCCTTCTTTCTTTGAATCTTTTCGTGTTTCCCTTGCCAAACTCGCTTCCTTCTACTGCTCGGGCTTCCCTCCCCTACCTAGACTCCCTATCTAAAGAAATTTTCCAGACTATCGGACCTCCTGGCCTCACTGAAACCCTCTATTTTAACTTTTGTATCCTTGGTTATGAACTCAGCAGGCCCCTCCCTATTATTATCTATACTCCCTCTCCTTTCCTGCCTCGGAGCCAACCTACCGGGCCCTTCTCTCTCCTTATTCCCACACAGTTTATACAACAGAACCTCTGCACAAGGTCATTCCTTCCCTCCTTGACCCAGGTTTCTTGCCCCTCCCAACATACTGCAATTTTCTTTTTGAATTACAGAGCAGAAAATAGACATACCCGATATTACACTTCTTGTATGCTGGATGTTTGTCTGGCTTCCTTGTCGCACTCCTCCATTTCTCTTTCACTCTAACCATCCTTCCTTCCTTACCCCCTCTTTCATACTCCCTCACATCAACCTCTTGTCCCATCCTTCCTTCACCACTGTCCTCACCACCTCTCCTCTTCTCGACATTCCTCACGCCACTTCTCTTGTCCACTCTGTAGTACCTCTCCACGATTTGCCTTACAATCATGTGCGCTACGGTAAGCAGTCCTCACACCTCCCAGCTTCTAACATCACCATTATGTCTTCTTACCCACTATGTTACCCCGATCGGGGTCTTGTTATAATCATTATTATTTCGGTTATTCATATTCCTCATCTTTGGCTAATATTTCACTTAGTGGATCCATTCTGGTATCCCTTGGCTGAATAGGCCAGGTTGTTTCCATGTGTCCCATTTGTCGATTACTTCCCCAATTGGCTAAGAAATCGGTCGCTTTATTCCCTTCTCATTTAACGTGTTTGATTATCATGTAATCAAATGGTTTCAATATTTCTCCCAAATCTTGGATGAGGCTAGTTGTTCTCCAGTTGTGGCAGATCTTATCCCATGACTTTCCATTATAAAGTTTCCTCATCATGTTGATTACCATTAATAAATCCACTTCCACTTCGAGTTGTTTGTACCCAAGCCTTACACCTATTCTCATCCCTTGTCTTGTTGCCATGAGTTCTGCTTCATTATTGCTCATCATGCATCCATATGCTACATACAAAAATCGAGCCCTGCCCTAGCTGTCTCTAAAGATGCCACTTATTCCTGCATTCCCCGGTTGCCTTAGGATCCATCAAAGTTCAATTTGATGAAGCCTTATGCTGGTCTGCTATACTTTTGGGGTGATACCCTCTTCATTCTCGTTGCTTTCTAGGCATTCGCTCCCACCATATCCTTGGCTAGGTTAAGCATTTTTAGGATTCTTGTTTCTTGAGGCAGTGTCTCCTAGTCTTCTTGGCGCCATTCATCTGCTAATATGGTTTATCTTATATGTTTGATTACTCTTCTCCATACCTTCTCCGTTGTTGATTCCTCATTTTTAAAGATCCTTCTGTTCCTTTCCTTCCATATCATCCAGAGATTAAAACCTACAGCTAGTTTCCGTGCTCTATTTAGGACCAGGTTGATAAAGTGGTCACATCCCCATTGTTGAAGAGTCTATTTTATGCTCTTTTGATTCCTATCCATCCATCCAAAGACCTCATAGATAGCTTCCCATTGTCGTTGAAAAAACTGGCATGAGTTCAATAAGTGTTCTATATTTTCATTGTCCTGCTTGCAAAGGCAACAATGGGATGGTCCGTGCATCTCTCTTCTTTGTAGTTGGTCCCACGTCAAAATTATGTCTTTGCATGTTAGCCATAGGAAGTGAGCCACTTTCGGCCACCATTTTCTCTTCTAGATTTGTTTCCATAAGTGATGGTTCCCTTCCTGTTCCTTTTCAGTCTTTACATCGTATGTCTCCTTTACCAAGAAAGTTCCTTTCATTGAGTAGCTCCATCGCAAAATATCAGTCTTTACATTGTATGTCTCCTTTACCAAGAAATTTCCATTCATTGACTAGCTCCATCTCAAAATATCAGGTCCTCCTCTGATTGTTATTTTTCTCGTAATTAAAAATCAATATTATAAAATGAAATTATATCTATATATATGAATACATGAGTATTTAGTTTTACATGTCAAATTAAGGTAAAATGTTATTAAAAGGTTATAACCATATTGGTTATAGTTTTAGGAAGGATTACAAGGCATGCATTCTTTTACATTTGAGTTTTCATATTGGATTAAAATTTCAAATTACTTGTAGTATAAAGTGGGAGTGAATCTTTGAGTTTTAGTTACAGCAATGAAAATTTAGTTTAATATAGACCATTAACTATTGCTCCAAGAGGTGCATTCTATAGCCTAGTATGACTCCTAAAATAATTTTAGCTAATGTGGGCCAATCTTAAATTATATATAACTTTTTAACCTCATTAGTGGACTAAGATTAATTATTAAAATATAGCTATGTATTTGAATGGATAATAAATTATCTCATTCTTTTAATAGTTCCTTTATCATATATGTGAATTTGAATGTGTCATAAATTTACCTTTGACAAAATGTTAAAGTCAATGTCATTTTTAAATCAAAGGGAAAAGGTTAATTCAACACAAAGAATGGAAAATCTTACTCCAAAATCTTTTAATATTTCTTTTTGGGCTAAAAAACTAAAAGTAAACATTTAAGATGTAATGTTTAACATTTAAATGTTTTTATTTAATTTAGAATAAATACAAATATTAATAAAGTGGAGGTATGGTAAATAAATAAAACCTCTTTTTATACTTCTGAGGTATGGTAAATAAAAAATACATAAATAAACTAGAGGTATGGTAAATAAACAAATAAATAATTATATTTACTTCATAAACCTCTTTATATTTACAAAAACTCAAAACAAAAATATTTAGGTAAAGCTCGTGGGCCAAATACCATTTTAATACCACGGGTTAAATATCATGGTTCAGATACCACTCTTATAAAAGAGGTACGGTAAATAAATAAAAATATAAATGAACCTCTTTTTATATTTACTTCATAATCCATTTTATATTTATGAACACTAAAAAAAAAGAGGTTTTATTTAGGTGAAGCCTATGGACCAAATACCATGGGCCAAATTATTATTTATACCATGCAAAAAAACATTATTAACCCTAATATTAATATTAAAAAATTATTATTATTATTATTATTATTATTAAATCTAATATTAATATTAATATATTATAATATTAATATTATAAAATTTAATAACTTTAGATTAGAGCATTGATTCGAAAAGCGGGGAGTCGTACTGGAGGCGATGGGGATGCGGACGAGGCGATCGCGGGCTAGGGTTTTGCAGGCGGAATAGCAGCGAGGGCTGGAAGAAACGAGAGCCAGGGCAAGCGCAGGGGAGGTGGAGCGGAACGGAGGGAAGAACAAGAAACCCTCACGCAGGAGTTGAAGGGCCTTAAACAGCAAGTGTTCAGGGCAAATATGGAGAATCAGCAAGGGAGGGGAGAGATCCCCTCCTTTAAAAATGTAGTTTTAGGTGAGGCAAGCAGCAGCGACATCGAGAAAGAGGCCAGGGCGAATAATAAAGAAGCACCGGTGATGGGCAAACTGTGGCAAATGAAGACAGGAGGAAAATGTTTACCAAGGGCAAACAAAAAACCCAGATATGTAATACCCAACAACATGCTGGAGGAATACAACAACTATATGAAAGATCATGCACTGATCTGCAAGTTCGTAGGGTATTGACCTAATGAAAAAGAACTATACAGGTGGATTTATCAAAGGTGGAGACCAAAAGGACACATAAAATTGAAATTGGGAGCAAAGGGGTTTTTTACAGCAATATTCGCGAATCTGGAGGATAAAGAGAGGGTTTTTGAGGAAGGGCCATATTTCATGAACAATGCAGGACTGTTCATGAAATAATGGGAAGAAAGATACAATCCTGACAATGAAAAGATGCTGGAAGCCCCGATCTGGGTCAGATTGTTTGGATTACCAGTGGAATTTTGGAACCCCGAGATTTTGGAAGGGATAGGCAACACGATCGGTGCCTTTGTCATGGTAGCAGATACAACGAAGAAACGTAAGTATACATCTTACAAAAGACTGTGTGTTTACATGAATATAGCTAAACCTCTCCTGGAACATATAGAACTAGAATATCATGACACAGTTTGGCAGCAACCATTAGACTATGAGCATATCCCTTTCAGGTGCAGAAGGTGTCATGAGTATGGTCACCTATACAGACAATGCCCTTTAAGCAAGGAGGAAGAATACATAAGGAAAAAAGAAGAACAGCATAAGGAAGCAGAGAGAACAGAGGAGACAGACAAGGGTTTCTAACAGGTTACCAGAAAAAAGAAAGCAAACAAAGAACGAACAAGAGTACAGATACAAAAAAAATCATCGAACATTGAAAGCCAGAACAAGTTCAAAATCCTCCATGATAACAATGAAGAAGATGAGGACAATGTGGTTGAGGGAGAACCCATGGAAATTATCCAGGAAACAGGAGAAAAAGTTGTAGGAGCAAGAGAAACAAACAAAGAAGAAACAACTGAAAAGATAGAAATACTAACTAACCAAACCCAAATGGAGACGGAGAGTGCGCAGGAAAGCGAGGCAGAGGAAGAAAGAATTATGAGACAATTAATCCAGGAATGGGAAAACTTGGACAAAAGATTCATTCCAGATCAGCAAAAACAAATATATAAGGAGGCTTTTCAAAAGTATAAAGAAAGAAATAGGGAGAATATGGATAATCAGGATGCTACAACAGGAGAACAAGGAAAAGAACAGATGGGAATAGGCGGGTCTAGCAAAAGCAGTAGGAAAAGAGGGAGAAAAACAACAAATGAAACGATTCAAACAGTTGGTGAAGTATTGATAAATTCAGGTAAAGTGATACCTCTGTTAGAGGTATTTTCCCACCCCTCCAAGAGTTTTAAATGATTATTATCAGCTGGAATATTAGGGGGCTGAATAGCAAGGGTAAGCAGAGTTATATGAAAGAGAAATTAAAAAAAGACAGACCAAGTATCATGATCCTACAAGAAACAAAAATCACCATGCAGCAGATGGAAGGAATAATGAAAAATAGTAAACTCCAATACGAAGTCATGGGACAGGATGCAATCGGTTCAGCGGGAGGCATTGCAATACTGTGGAATCCAAACGAAATAATTTTTGAGAGCTAGACCAGCATGACCAGAATCCTTTCAAGTTCAGGAAGAATACCGGGGACAAAGGAAAATGTAACAATTTCAGGAGTGTATGGTCCCCATACTCTGGGAGACAGAGAAAATTTTATTAAAAATCTGCAAGCAACTCGAAGACTTCATCCGGAGATAGCTTGGATTGTAGGAGGTGATTTTAATGTAATCAGGTGCCTAAAAGAAAAAAAGGGAGGCATAAGGAAAACAGATCAATATATGGAACTATTTAATGATATGATAGATGGTTTGAGGCTGGTTGATATACCAACTATCAACGAAATCCACACATGGAATAATAGGAGAGGGGGTAAGAACCAGATCACATCGAGATTAGTTCGGTTTTTAGTATCAGAAATGATTATGAATAGAGATGTATTCATAGAAGAAAATATCATGCCATCTCTTGGCTCTGATCACTGGCCGATTAGACTGGAAGTGGATATTAAGGCTAATCTCGGCAAGAAGCCATTCAGATTTGAAGCTTTTTGGCTTAGACACCCGGAATTCGTAGAAAAAATGGAGGTATGGTGGATGCAAAGCACAGTTCAGGGAAAAGGTAAAATGCATACCTTCCAACTTGAACTTAAGGAGCTAAAAGGGAGGATAAAAAAGTGGAACAAGGAAGAATTTGGAAACATTATAGAGGAAAAACAGAAACTGGAAGAAGAAATGGAAGTGTTGCAACAAAGGATAATAAATGAAGGGAGAACAAAGGAAAGTAGCAGAAAAGAAGGGATAATTTTAGGAAAACTGGAGGAGAGGAGAAGCCAGGAAGAAGTCTTATGGAGACAGAAATCTAGAATAAAATGGCTCAGGGAAGGGGAAAGGAACACCAGATTTTTTCATCAAACAGTGGTTCATCATCGACAGAGGAACATAATATTTTCTATCAAAAACGAGGATGGAGAGAGGATTGTTGAACAGGAAGGGATCAAAAAAGTGTTGATGGAATATCACAAAGGAATATTAACTGAATCTCATGTGGACAGATCTGAAGCTATAAAGGAAATCTACACGGCCATCCCTAGGATGGTAACTGAACACCAGAATAGAGCCCTAATTAGAGCGGCTAGTCTGGAAGAGGTGGAGGAAGTGGTGATGATCACGAAGAAGGGAACAAATCCTGGACCAGACGACTTTACGGTCGATTTTTATCAAGCGGGCTGGCATTTTATGGGAAAGGAAATTTTGGAATTGATAGAAGAATTTCGTATAAACCAAAAGGTATGGCCTGCTCTTAATTCTACTTTTTTCACTTTGATCCCTAAAAATGATAAATCAGAGGATGCCAAGGGTTTTAGACCCATCGCCCTCTGCAATGTTATTTACAAAATAATTTCTTCCCTGATGGCAAAAAGACTGAAACCCCTGTTAGAGAGTCTGATATCCCCTGAACAAACTGGCTTCGTTGAAGGTCGACAAATTCTAGATGGACTAGTGGTTACTCAAGAAGTAATTCACTCTATGAAAGCTAAGAATAAAAAAGGAACGATGATAAAACTAGACTTTTCGAAAGCTTATGATAGAATCAATTGGCAACACTTGGAAGAAATTTTTGGAAGCTTCAGTTTTAGTAACAGGTGGATAAAGTGGGTTCACAGTTGTATATCAACCCCTAATTTCTCAATTCTAGTCAATGGAACTCCTTCGAAAACCTTTATGGCTTCCAGAGGAATAAGACAAGGTGATCCCATATCTCCTTTCCTTTTTATTCTTGCTGCAGAAGGTTTGGGTAGGTATCTTAAAAAAGAGAGAACAACTGACAATATCAAAGGGCTAAGATTGTGGGGTAATGAACTTCCAATAACTCACCAAAAATTCGTTGATGACATTATGTTATTTGGGGAACCAACTTTAAGAGAAGTGAGAAATTTGAAAAAGGTTCTGGACTTATTTGCGGAAGCATCAGGGATGGAAATCAACAAGGAAAAATCATGTACCTTTATATTCAATAGGGTGGAGACAGTTAAAAGCCACTTGACCAGGATGCTAGGTTTTAAGCAAGGGGAACTCCCAATGAAATACTTGGGAAACGTATTGGATTTCAACTCTAAGAGACTGAAGAATTGGCAAGGAGTCCTAGAGAAATTAGAAAACATAGTGGCTAACTGGACTTTCAGAACCTTAAACATTGATGGAAGGATTGTTCTAGTGAAATCAGTACTGCAAGCTATCCCCATATATCCACTATCGATTATGGTAGTGCCTCAAGAGGTTTGTACCAAGATCAGAGAAATTCTGAGGAAGTTCATTTGGGGAGGTTCGTCCCAACAGAAGAAGTGGGCCTTAGTTTCTTGGAAACATTTGACAAAACGAAAGGAGGAAGGAGGTTTGGGTCTACGTGATCCAGATAAACTCAACAAGGTGCTCGGTGAAAAACTTTGGTGGCGATGGCTGAGGAGGGGCAATGACTTATGGAAGCAACTATGGAGGCACAACTACAATATGCAAGATTCTATGGAGGCTATTTACCACATGCAGGAAACCCCGAAGGGCTCGGCAATTTGGGATCTAGCTAGTCAGAATTGAGATATAGTCGAAAAGAACGTTTTCTGGGAAATTAGAGGAGGAGGGGAAGCTAAATTTTGGGATGAGAATTGGCAACAAAGGGGAAAAACGAGCAGTATTCAAAGGATCTAGAACATACAGGATAAAATAGTTTACAACCATACATATGTTAAGGATTATTGGAAAGAAAATGAACTGGATGGGATATGGCGGAAATGGACAACACTAGAGGATTGGGGCATCGAGACAGATCAGGAACAACAGGAAGATTTCATGAAAGAGGTGGAGTCCAGGAAAGTGAAAGCGAGAATGGGGAGGGATATCATCAGATGGGGGAAGTCAACGAAAGGATAATTTACGATCAAGGAGGCATACTATCTGGCATATCAACAGGAAGTCACTGAAAGAAATCAAGACTGGAAGGGAATTTGGGGTAAAAAATGGTGGCCAAAAATTACTCTGTTCGCATGGCTAGTAGCTAAGCACAAAATCCTGACATGGGATAAGCTTCAAAAGAAAGGCTTCAGTGGGCCTTCAAGATGTTATTTGTGCAACAGGGAAGCGGAAACTCAAGATCATCTGTTAATCAAGTGTGGTTATGCCAGGAATCTATGGAGGGAAGTAGGGACAATATTCCTAAAACCTGAAAGGTACCCAAAAGAAACAAACGAAGTGATCTTCCACTGGCAGAAAGATAAGTTTCAATGTAAATTTGTTTGAAGAGCCTGGGATCTAATTGTCGGTTTTGTAATTTGGATGGTGTGGAAAGAAAGGAATCATAGAGTTTTCCAAGGCAAATTGAATAGCACATAAAAAATTTGGAACAGAGTAGTAAACCTAACTAGAGAATCAATTCTGGTAGAGAAGTGGGATATGCAAGACTGGAAAGCTGATCAGGGTGAGGAGCAAATTCTTAAGAACCTAAATTTGAAATATGAAATGGTGCATAATAAAAAGATGGATAGACTTAATGCGAGACATCAGAGCCATGACAAGTTTGCATACCCCAAAGACAATTTTATGAAGTTAAACTTCGACGGGGCGTCGAAGGGGAATCCAGGTAATGCCGGATTTGGAGAAATCTTCCGAGATAGCCAGGGAAACACCAGGTGGATCTATGCAGAGTGGGGCGGCGAGATGACAAACAATGAGGCTGAATTATGGGCGATTCACCAAGGGTTTAGAATTGCGATTCGAAACGGTTACAGAAATCTGGAGATAGAGGGAGATTCTCAGATGGCAATTGAAATCCTAAAGAAACTGAACAGTGGGAAGAATTGGGAGTAGGTTACCAATAGTTGGCGAACGACAAGGATCGTTCAAGAAATAGCGGAGCTTCTAAAAGGAGTTGAATACAAAATATTTAATCATGTAAAAAGGAATGGAAATTGAGCGGCTGATTTCCTCGCGAATTGGGGTTGCAAGGGTCGATACGGCAAGATCGACAATCAGTGGAGAACGGTACGACCCAACGGAGATTGGGAGGATTTGGCCGGTATCATTAATAATGACCATGAACAAGCAACGAAGGAAAACAATGAGCAAGCAACAAACGCAAATCATAGTATTTGTGTGACGGACAGGTGGGATGGATCGGCAAGCCCAGACATTTAATGAATGTCAGATACGGCTTAGGAAAGATATCATGGATAGGCATACGGGAATAAAACAGGAATGTGTGATGACAGGAAGGAAAAAACCACCATACAGCAAGCCAATCAACGCAGGTAATCGGCAAGGAGGAGGAAAAGGTATGTCAGAATCCATAAATGGAAATGAAGCAAACTGGACAGTTGATAGGAAAGGTGAAGGGCGAAGTAACAGTTGGCAACGGAAGAATAAGTTGATAGGTAAGATGAGCGGGGATAGAAGTATTATAAAGGAACAGTAGCAAAGGATTCGACAGCGGAAGAATTACATAGAAACCCAAAGAGGGACAAGAGGAGAAGAGGTGGTGAGTGGTAACAGAGAGAGGCTACACCGATATCCTGTGGAGGCTGCTATGGAAACCAGGAAGCGAGCAAGGATCGCAGAAGAAATGGAGGCTGAGCTCAGCAAAGAAAGGGACAGGAAAGGCAAGGCGGTTGTGAAAGAAGATAAAGTGGAGGAGATATACGAGATTTACGATGATTTTGAGGAGGAAGAGGACTGGCAAAATAATAGCAGGCGGGATAAGGGGTGAAGCAGAAATGAAGAAGAACAGGAGAAACAATAAACCAACGATGAACATCTGGGACAACGGGGAGGAAGGGTAAGGCAGAGAGGACGATAGAGGGAAAGTAGACAAGCGGGAAGAGGGTCGGAACCGAGCAGCATGAGAGGCAGAGGAGCGAGAAGAGCCCGAGGAGCAAGGGGAGGGCGACGTGAGCAGATTAGGAGACCGGGAAAAAAGATGAGACAGTCGATAGAAAAGAAAGTTCAGCCAACTGAGAGGGCTTATAGTCAAAATACGAGCCCCAGAATTAGAAGAATTATCCAAAATATGGAGGAGGAAGCCATTCAAGCTCAGTCAGACTCTGAGATGGAAGATTGGGAGTTTCTTTTCCATGACCCTGGTAACACTAGGGGCAGAATGTCAATGTTTAAATAGTCCCTCCATATATACTGGGTAACGAAAAGATTATTGGCTAAGGCCCTGGAGCAAGCGGCAATAGAGATGGCAGAACTGGCGCAGGGAGTTCCAAACCTGAGGAGGGAGCTACGTATTATTCAGATCACCTTGGAGATGCAGGAGAAGAAGCTGGATGAGATCCAACAGCTGATAAAGGAAGGCTAGCAGATCACTAACAAGGAGACTACCTAGTGTCCAGAGGCAGCAGCTGAGTAATTTTAGATATGTTTTATTTTTGATGAAAATGCATAGTATAGATAAGTTAGGCAAGTTTCAAGTATTAGAGGTAGAAAACAGTTATATGCAAGTAAGTAGAATTAGAAATTTAAAAGACTGTGTAGTGTATTTAGCTTGGATAAACAGACTATGGACCTTTTACTTTTGGGCGGATGTTAAGAACTTCAGGTGGCTGAAATACTCGGTTTCCCCAAGAGGGCGAGTGGAAGGCAACCTCATTTTGATGTATTTTTTGAATTGAAGTAATAGAAAGAAAAGAG